>CAUYON010098178.1:0-12368 GCA_963573935.1 Arctocebus calabarensis | reverse complement strand
GGAGAAAACTTCTAAATATGGATCAAAAATGTTTTCATATAATAAACGAGAAAATATCATGAATGGTATGTCAATCAGGTTGATAAAAATATCTCAGATTGCATGTGAAGCCCCCACACTGTACCCCATGATTGAACTAATGTACACAGCTATGATTCAATAAAAAAAAAAAAAAATGAAACCCTGTCATTTGCAGCAACACAGATGGAAATGTAGCACATCCATTATGTGTGTGCTAGAAAAGCTGATTTCATGAACGCAGAGGGCAGAATAATGGTTAGCAGGGGCTCAAAAGGGTGTGTGTGGTGGGGGTGATAAGGAGAGGCTTACCAAAACCTCTCATAGAAGGTATGAGTTCTAATGTTCAATAATAGAGTAAGATGAATATGTTTACCAACAATGGGCTGTATATTTCAAAATAGCTACAAGAAAGAGATACACCAGCGTGGCAGTGTCCCCAGCACAAACAGATGATAAACAGTAGGGGTGACGAATACCCACCCATTGACTCACGTAAAAGTGGGTTCTAAATCTCACTCAATGGAAACATCTTTGAGGCTGGAACTGCACTCATGTACAATAGTCAAGTGACCATCTCGCAGTGGCAGGAGCCCAAATTGGAAGTGACGAAAGTTGGTAGTGAGTTCAGGCACTGGCATCTCGCACGCCTGGCATGCCATTCCAGCTCTCCCACCTGCCAGCCTCGCCACGTCTCAACCCATCTCATCTATACAAAGGAGTCAATCCTAGCACCATCCTCACTGAGGGTTGAGCAATTCGCAGGCCATTTGACAATAAAAAGACAATAATCCCAGTTAAAATGGAATGTAAAGCAGAAACTCAAACATGTATTTGTACACTCACGTTTATAGCACCGTTAACATTATTCACAATAGCCGAAAGGTAGAAGAAACCCAAGTGTCCCTCAGGGGGTAAAACGCACAGTGTTGCATACAAATAGGATGGAATATTATTCAGTCTTACCCAGGAAAGAAATCCTGAGACATACTACATCGTGCTGAATAAAACAAGCCAGTCACAAGAGGGCAAATATTGTGTGTTTCTACTTAAGGTGAGGCCTCTAAGGAAGTCAAACTTGTAGAGATAGAAGGTAGAATGGTGATTGTCATGGGTTCAGGGAACACAGGGGTGGCATGTAATTATTATGGGTTCAGGGAACAGAGAGGTGGGATGTTAATTAATGAGCACAGAGTTTCAGTGAGGGAGATAGGAAAATTCTGGAGACGGGTAGTGATCATGGCTGCACAACAAAGTAAATGTACTTCATGCCATAGAACTCTTAAAAATGGTTAATACAATGAATTTTTTATATTTAAGTATTTGATCACAATTTAAAAAAAAATTTTTTTTAAAGTCAATAGATGGAGCATCGTGGATGGAGGCTATGGAATTATGCCTTTTTGTAAATTACTCCATAATCAAGTAATAATAAAATGATTAGTTTATGTTTCTTCTAAGGAAAGAAATGAGAGGCTACATATCCTTTTACGATAATGGGCTGAGGACAGCAGTACATCTACACAATCCTCCAGGTTGAAGGAGAGGCAAACCACCAAGGGAACTTTGCAGGACTAGTTAATAACCTCTTCTTCCTTTTTACTATTCACCCTTCAATGGGCTCCATTTTAAAGAGAAATATTTAGAGTAGAAATAAGAGATCTGGGAGTAGAAAGAAGAGATCTTAGCTCTGAAATATTTGCACAAGAGCTTTCAGAGGCAGCTATTGGAGCATGATTCCCAGAACAGACATCTCAGGTATCTGGAGCTGGATCAGGCTATACCCAGAAGCAGCCATCACAGAGGGGTTGATTTCCAGAGAACAAGTGGCCACCTGTGTACTAGAGACCATGCTCTGCAAGGCTAGGTGGAGCTGTCTAATTTGGAGTTAATGAAGTCTTTGAAAAGATAACCTTACATTGTCAAGAAGATGCTAGATCTATGCATGATAACTACCTGCCCAGAATGAGCAGTGATTTTTCTTCATAGAAATGTTTCTCTAGCCAGTCTGGTAATAGCTTTTATTCCTCACCGAAGAATTTCATAAATGCTGCACACGCAGAACAAAATAATGATAATAATCTTTTAAAGTATTCAGGGAAATCCTAAAATCCCCAAGAGGAAAATATAATTATATGTGTTCTGCTTTTGTGTTGTTAGTTTTATTTCACTAGATGCATAATACCTCTTTGGTTTGATTTCATACCTTATCTTATATCCCAAGAGAAATCGTTGTTGAAAAAAATAATCTCTTGTGATGTGCACCTGCTGCTTATTATTTCAATTTTTCATAAAAATTGTAATGTTTACTCTATTAGCATCACAAAAGCATTGAGAAGACCAATAAATGTTGACTATCTCTAGCAGATAATACATACACAATGAAAAAGACACTTTTTTTTTTGAGACAGAGCCTCAAGCTGTCACCCTGAATAGAGTGCTGTGCCATCACAGCTCACAGCAACCTCCAATTCCTGGGCTCAAGCAAGTCTCCTGCCTCTGCCTCCCAAGTAGCTGGGACTACAGGCACCCACCACAACACCTGGCCATTTTTTGGTTGCAGCCGTCATTGTTGTTTGGTGGGCCCGGGCTGGATTTGAACCCTCCAGCTCAGGTGTATATGGCTGGCACCTTAGCCCATTTAAACCACAGGCACCAAGCCAAAAAAGACACTTTTTAAATTGTTTTATCAACCTCACACCCAGAATACCTGTTTCCACAAACTTCTTCACTGATTAAACAGAATGTTCTGTATCATAGGGACTCAGTTTGAGATTTTTTTAAAATATGACAACTTCTAGTTGATATGGAAAATTTAACACATGCATTTATCTACATCCCCTGTCAAAGGTCTCTCTGAGGATTGCCAGTCACCATGTCACAAGGACACTAAGGAACCACAAGAAGAGCCCACAGAGAAAGGAACCATAAGTTATGACTGAGCCATCCCAGAAATAGATTCCTCGGCCTCAGTTGAGCATTCAGATGATTGCAGCCCGGATGACACTTGACTGCCAACTCACAAGCAACTACCAGTCAGACTCTCACACTGAGCGGCAACTGAATTCCTGACCAACAGAAACCTTGAGAAATAGTTAAAAAAATAAATGTCGTTTTAACCCACAAGGTTTGGCATGGTAGTTAATCATTCTATAGTACTAGATAACCAATGGAAGTGTTATCTTCATACTCATTAGGATCTTCCTGAAACATGACTCTTACCCACTGAACTAAAAGTCATCAACAAATCTATACTGTCTAGCAAATTAAATCAAAACCTCTCTTTGTTATTTATAATCTGGAGCCTACCTTAATCCTCACCACTCCACCCACACTGAAATGTAGCACGGATATGGTCTCAAGAATTAGTCATTATTCCTCAAGTAGCTTCTACGAAACTTGTGCGGAGCTGGGAGTGAGATAGTTCTGAGTCCTAATTCAAGATCTACTTTTTATTGCTTATTTATATTTACCACATTCTCAGAAGATGTCAGAATGGTTAGGAGTTGCACATAGGCTACAACAAGAGGACAGAAAAGCACCATTAGGAAGAAAAAAGAATGAGACTAAAGTTGAATGTATCAGTTAGTCATTGCTGTGTAACAATGACCCCAAAATTTAGCAACTTAAAACAACACATACATATTGTCTCACAAACTGGTGCACCATTAGGAAGAAAAAAGAATGAGACTAAAGTTGAATGTATCAGTTAGTCATTGCTGTGTAACAAATGATCCCAAAATTTAGCAACTTAAAACAACACATACATGTTATCTCACAAACTGTGAGGCCAGGGTCTATGATCTCTCCTGAAGATACAACTGAGGAATGATCTGCTTCTGAGGTTTTTATGATTGTTAGCACAACTCATCTTCTTGCAAGCAGTAAGATTGAATTGCAAAGCCTTCAACAGTGAATGTCTGCTAGCAAGAGAAACATTCTTTGTACCCTAATCACCAAAGTGACATCTCAGCACTTTTATAATATTCTATTCATAAGAAACAAGTCACTATGTCAGCCCACACCCAAAATGAAGGGATGATTTGCACAAGGGCATAAATATCATCAGGAGGATCACCAAGGCACATGTAAGAAGGCTGCCTCCCATGGCTTGGACACATAAAATAACTCACATATTCACTCTCACAGCCTCATGCTGGATCTCAACTGGCTGAGTTCAAATCCCAGCTCTGCTACTTTTAAGCCTGTGGGAACTTAGGGAGGTCACAAAACCCCTTGTGCCTTGATCTACCAATCTGTAAAATGGGAATCGTAACAGTACATAGCTCACAGCAAAGTTCACAATATCCACAAACTCAGACTAAAACAACCTCAATTGTATTATTAGTGCCATAGTAGAAAACAGTAGGAAAAATATTTTTCTCAGCAATGAAACCTGACAGAAAATTCCCCTGGGGTTCCCTGGGAAATGAATTTAATGCTCATTTTACCCACATGCTTTCCCTCATGTCCTTCCAGAGCAGTCTCAGCTATCGGTTGGCTTATGTTTTATTTTGTTTGGTTGGTTTCCTTTAATTTTTCATGTGGACATAGCTCATTGAGTCCTGTGCACCTCTCAGCCACCTTCATCCTAAGGATGACGTCTTATCTAGCTGTCACATCAAAATACCAGGACATGGATAAAGGAGGAGGAAGTTTGTCTCTTTCCACCCAGGCTTTCGTTAGTGGCTATGCAATCTGGGGCAAGTTGCCTGTCATCTCTGAAGCTCAGTTTTCTCATCTTTAAATTGGGGGTAATAATTCCTACTTCTAACATCTGTGGGGGACTGAAATAACGTTCCTTAAACACCTGGAATGGTGGTGAGTTTGGCACAGAGGAGGCAATAAACGGCACCTGCCCTAAGGATTCTGCAGGCATCACCACCGGAAGTGAGAGAGTGAGTTCTCAAGTCATAGGCAGTGAAGAACACCTCCCCTACAGATCAGCAGCAATAACACTGGGCTTTTCTTTGAAAGTTCCACAAGACTCAAAATCATTACAACTTCAAGGACAAAGAAAACACACCTCAGACACTTGGGAAAAATAACCTACAAAATAGAAAAAGAAAAGTGTTGCATGTCTCTGCAGGGACACTGAAAGCTGAAACAAAAACAATGACACTAAAGGCAAAAACGTGAGACCCACATGAGATCCAGCCAAGATGCCACTCCCAAAATGAAGTGACAGACAGGTCTTCTCCAGCAGGAAGCAGTTTAGAGAAACCAGAATCCATGGGCCCAGGGCGGCACCTGTGGCTCATCGAGTAGGGCGCTGGCTCCATATACTGAAGGTAGCAGGTTCAAACCCAGCCTCGACAAAAAAATAGCCGGGCGTTGTGGCGGGCACCTGTAATCCCAGCTACTTGGGAGGCTGAGGCAAGAGAATCGCCTAAGCCCAGGACTCGGAGGTTGCTGTGAGCTGTGTGATGGCACAGCACTCTACCGAGGGCAATAAAGTGAAACTCTGTCTCTACAAAAAAAAAGAATCCATGGGCCCTCGTGATAAAACGACTTGAAATGAAATCCAGACAAGAGGATGAAAAATTAAAACCTCAGGAACACAGACTCGCAGACCACACAACAGGGCGAGGAGCCGAGAACCCATTTAAACAGCACTCATATTAAGCAACTGGAAGAATTACGGTTACCAAGCATAATGTAACTGTTATATAAACTATCACAGCATGGAAATAATATAGTAATGAGGAAAATCGCCTGGGAAACGAAAAGAAGTGTGAAATTACTAATGTCCTTGAATTTCATAGCAGTGAGGGAATCAATATTACCTAGAATTGAAACTGCAATTCAAAGATATGTAATGTCACCAATCTCACAATGTTATTCACCATCTCTTTCCTTCACCTTAGAGTAATCTTGTAGGAGCTAATATATCTTGCAGGAGGAAAAAAAAAACCCATTTATATAAAGCATAGTGATTCAATTATAAATCAGTTTCATTTCAGTTTCATTGTTAAATCAAGTAAAAAGAATTATAATAGTTCCACAAAATTCAATGAAAAATAAACTATCAAAATAAAAGCATAGTTTCATGGAACTATCTGTCTATTTTTGTTTTCATCCTTTTTCCTGGAAGGAAGGTACTCAGTAAGATGGTCATCCAGCACAGACGATGTTTATTGCTCCTTGACGGAAATTCTAGGTTGGTTTTCATTTTATTATTTATGTGTTTCTGTGTTGCCTGATCTTTATAACAAGGATGTATTGCTTCAACATGAGGAATAAAACCATCTTGATTCGGCCTCTCGTGCACAGCCTCAAGGCCGCTTCTATTTCTGTTCCAAGCACTGCTTAAATAATGTAAACTGGAAAGAGAAACCGGCTCTGATCTGATTTATTTGTGCCCTCCATGTATAAAATCCTAGTTCAGTAGGCAAATGCCAGCTTGCTTGTTGTGGCCTTCTATAGCCGAGTGAGCAGCAGCAGGAAAGCGCTAAGCAACTGGCCCAGGGGGGTCTGGTTGGAGACAGAGGCCTTCTCCCCTCTCCACCTGCTAACTGAAAGCCCATCTCATGATCTTTATCGATACACTCACTTAAGAGATATTCGAACTGGCTCGGCACCTGTGGCTTAACAGGCTGAGCTGGTGGGTGCGAATCCAGCCCCAGCCTGCCAAATAACAATGACAGCTGCAACCAAAAAATGGCTGGGTGTTGGTGGCGGGCGCCTATGGTCCCAGCTACTTGGGAGGCGGAGGCAGGAGACTCGCTTGAGCCCAGGAATTGGAGGTTGCTGTGAGCTGTGGTGCCACAGCACTCTATCCAGGGTGACAGCTTGAGGCTCTGTCTCAAAAAAATAAAATAGAGAGAGATATTCGAACTATATCCCCAGAAAGGTCAAGTCTGTGATCCTGGATGAATAGTCTTCCTATCTCTTTGGTTTCTACACTTTGCCTCTCTTCTCTCCAAAACTGAGAGCAAATAATTATTTTTTTCCAGTAAATTTTTTGTTAATTTTCACATGAAACATCAACCAAAAAAAAACAAAAAGCTCCATACATTCAGGACTCTTTTGAAAGGTGCCCATTGCTTTGATCATTAAAACTCAAGTCCAGGCTTGGCGCCTGTCGCTCAGCAGCTAGGGCGCCAGCCACATACACCAAAGCTGACGGGTTCAAACCCAGCCAGGGCCTGCCAAACGACCATGCAACAAAAAAAATAGCGGGGCGTTGTGGCAGGCACCTGTAGTCCCAGCTACTTGGGAGGCTGAGGCAAGAGAATCGCTTGAGTCCAAGAGTTTGAGGTTGCGTGAGCTGTGATGTCATGGCACTCTGCCAAGGGCAACAGAGCGAGACTGTCTCAAAAAAAAACTCAATTCCAATTTGCATTCCTGATCAACAGAAGTAAAACATCTTTCATAGCAAGAAAGGCCCTGCGCCCCCAGCTGCAGAGTCCCCGCTGTGCTCCCTCCAGATGGCTACCCCGGAACACGCTGGAAGTACCACCTCTCCAGGAGCGGACAGGGACACTCCGTGCAGCTGACAGATCCCAGCAGCACTTGCGTGACGAGGCAGCAGGAGTCCGAGGGACACTGCCCTGTGTAAACGGATGCCAGAGGAGTGATGGAAGCCTGGGTTTCAGGAGGCTCACAGTGGGCATAGTCGGTAGCCTACAAGAGGAAAGGGGACAACTCTGGAAGCCCCGTCCCCCCCAGTGGCAGAGGTCAAGTGGGAGCCTGTCCAGGAGAACTGCAGTGGTGGGAGCCTGTGCTTCCTATCTGGCCACCCTTCCGCCAAGGGGCTGCCACTCTTGCGTCACCCCCTTGTGCCTGCAAAGTGGTGGGATGGCAGACTTGTGGAGCCTGCCCATGGTACACCCCTCTCTGCACCATAACAAGAGCTGCCATGGAAAGGGTGGCACGCTCTGCCAGCCCAACCTGGACTTCTCTAGAGCCATCTCCAATGAATATCATAGCCCCACAGGGTGCTTCTGCAGGGTGCTCCTCTGGGGCTCACCACACTCCTGCTAAACGCATGTGTGTCTGCATGTGACCTGTCCCAGTCTGCTTTCCTGTAACACCTGCTAAAACAGTGTGCACGTTCGAGCAAATTCAGGTTGCTTGTGAATGCTTTATGAATCCTAAAAGAAGGCTTAGATTATGAAAGTTAAAAAAGAACTTCACCAGCCAGACACAGTGACTCACGCCTATAGTCCTAGCACTTGGGTTTCTAAGGCTGGAGGATTGCTTGAGGTCTGGAATTTGAGACCAGCCTGAGCAAGAGCAAGACCCCATCTCTACAAAACATGAGAAGAATTAGGCAGGTGTGGTGGGGGGCACCTCAGTGCCAGCTCCTCAGGACGGTGAAGGGAAGGATCACGGGAGTCCAGAGTTGGAGCCTGGAGTGAGCTATGATGATGCCACTGCAGTCTAGCCTGGGTCGCAAAGGGAGACGCTATCTCCAAACCATAAAAATAAAATGAAAATTAGAAAGAACTTCATTATCGGGTAATTCCTCCTTGAACCTACAATGACCAGTGAAGTCACAACTTAAGCTATTTCTCAGAGGAAGAAAAAGTGGCTTTGTTTTATATGGACTCCAAACTGGCTCTGAAGTACCAATAGGCGAGCATTTCCCTCTGTGCATAAAAGCAGAGGTCACTTCTGTGCTTTGGCACAAGTAGGCAGGTTTGGACTTTCTGCTCCATGTCCATCCCTTCCTCTCCCTCCTGGGGCCCCCCATCACGCTCAGATTCCAAGCCTTCAGGCTCTCCCCCTCCCCCAGTGGAAACCTCATCTCACGGAAGATTTGGAAAATCTATTTACACAAACCTGCAAAAGAACCTCTGTAAGCTGACGTAACAGTCCCCAGCAAGGGACTGTAACAAGCTGGTCAACATACGGAAGTGGTCAACATAAGGAATTAGGCCTCCTGTACTGATACGTACATGTGGTGCATGTCCAGTCAGTGAAAATTGGGTTAACTTAAGGAGGTGGTCAGTGCAGGGAGGCGGTCAGTACAGGAGGTGGTCAGTGCAGGGAGGGGTCAGTGCAGGGAGGAGGTCAGTGCAGGGAGGGGTCAGAGCAGGAGGTGGTCAGTGTAGGCATGGGATCAGTGCAGGGAGGAGGTCAGTGCAGGGAGGGGTCAGAGCAGGAGGTGGTCAGTGCAGGCAGGAGGTCAGTGCAGGGAGGGGTCAGAGCAGGAGGTGGTCAGTGTAGGCATGGGATCAGTGCAGGGAGGTGGTCAGTGCAGGGAGGGGGCGTTAGTGCAGGGAGGGGGGTCCCCAGGTTCCACTGTATTCCTGGGAGCTGACTGCATGCACATCCTCCTATATTAAAGCAGTGGGATTTCTAAGTACCCAGTTGATTTTTGTGCACTGAATAAACTGCAGAAAACATTTGTGGAACTAGGAAGGGAATCCCTCTTGCAGGACTATTTATATTTTAGCAGAGATTAAGGTCTCAAAGCCAAGGAATGAAATCCAAATAGGGAGACATCAGCCAGTAGGCCGTGGAAGCATTTCTAAGTCAGCCAGGCCTCTTGTAGTCCTCCAAAGAGTGACTCAGGCAGCCGCCTTCCTGGGGCTGGCCTGACAGGTTCAAACAATCTGGTCCACCCTTTGATCCCCAGCAGGAATTCTCAGCACCTATGCGTTCAGTAGGACCAGAATGGGCCTTACACAGGATGAAGGTTAAAGTGTGGTCCAATAAGCTAAATTACGCAGGTGTTTCTGGGGAAGATGTTCTTTAGGGTTAAATGCCGTAAAGTGCATCTAGGATGTTTAAGGGGAAATATGTTCCTCGATGCTTCTGTAAACTGGTCTGTCTCAGCACCGAGCCCCGACACACAGATCTCCAGCCCTGGTTCCAACATCTAGACTCCCAGTGGGCGTGAGAACCACTGAGCTTAAGGCAACCTGACAGCACTTTCCACTGCGCATCTCCTGGGGCCCTTTCCCACCTTCCAAAAGACCTAAAATGCTAGCAGTGACTGTACCCTGAGAGCCTCTCTAACGCTCTCCATGCCCTGGACAGGAAACTGAGGCACAACACAGTGAGGGGACAGCCCTTAGTCCCTGCAGAATCGTACCAGTCAGATTGGGGCTTCAAGGCAGAGGCTGTTCACTCACTGCCCCCACACCTGCCCACAAACCTTGCCCAGCTTTCCCCATTCTTTCTGAACTCAGCCCTGTGAAATGGCAGCCCCCAAACAGCACAGCGTCTGATATCACCAAGCTCTGGGACCAGCCTCCAGCTACGGGAACACGGCAGGCCTCTGTTGCAGAGCTGCAAATTTCACTGACGATTGAACAGCTCACCCAGGAGCTCAGTTCTCAAACTGTCATCCAGATACATCAGCTGGTGGAGGTTTGTTGGGGGTTTTTGTGTTGTTGTTGAGACAGAGTCTCACTACGTTGCCCTTGGTAGAGTGCTGTTGTATCACAGCTCACAGCAACCTCTAACTCTTGGGCTTAAGCAATTCTCTTGCCTCAGCGTCCCAAGTAGCTGAGACCACAGGCACCTGCCACAATGCCTAGCTACTTTTTTTGTTGTTGCAATTGTCATTGTGATTCAGGCCAGGCTTGAACCTGCCAGCCTCAGTGTATGTGGCCGCTGCCCCATTCACTGAGGTACGGGTGCCAAGCCAGCTGAGGGTGTCAGTGAGGCAAGGACCTTCTGCCCGTGTGAGCTTACAGATTATAGGACTGTAACGTACAGATTCTTTGCACTCTGAGGCACGAGATAATTATCCAGGTCTAATCTGAAGATGTTCTTGAACTTAAAATGTCACCGCCTCCTTTTCAGTAAAACCCTCCACTCTGAGCTTCCATAACCCTGCAGCTTGCTCTGACTCACCCTGAAACGAGTCTGTAAAACAGAATAGACTTTATCTTTCTTTCTTTTTTTCTTTCCTTTAAAGTGTTGTTGAGTCTACAAAACATAGAAGCAAAATGTGCCTGCCTTTGTTATGGAATCAGCCAGGGCTCTTAGCATTATCTCTGCTGTTCCATTTGGAGGGACTCAGGAAGATGAGCAATGCTAGGCCGACGTAGCCAAAAAAATGCTATTTCTCAGCTTCCCCGGGGAGCCCGGGCTTGGGGGCAGCTGACGGTCGAGTCTGGGAGCCAGGGGGGGTTATGGGAGGCTCTTTTTATTTTGTTGCCAATAACACGACAGATTGAAGACCGCAAAGAGCTCTCTTATCAAGTAATATAAATCCTTGTGACTAATTTGCTAGCACAGTACTCTCCAAAGAGCAAATATGTATCCTGGGTGAAATCTGTTATCAAGAAAATCATGGCAAATTGGGCAGTGATGAACGTTCTCGTAACTAGGGGGAGAAAAGCAATTGGAACCTATTGCCACCGTGTTTTTCTGGGCAGGGTGAGCAGTGATCACGTCTGTATATCCTGAGAAGTTATTTGGAATGATCTAGTTAATGTCTCTGGCAAAGTGGAAAGAATATTCCCAGGGACTTGGGGGAAGTCAGCATGCATGTCACAGAGGCCAATTTTCTCATCTGCAAAAGTCAAATGATGCATCTCTTGTGTGTAAAGGCAGCGCCTCGGAATCCAATTCACCTGGGATGCAGGAAGGTCTGTGGGCAAAGATAACAACTATGGCAGAGACCATTTATTCAGCCAGACACCACGCTAAGTGCAGTTCACAGAGTGCTTCATTCATTCCCCGGACCGCCCCGTGACTTACACCCTATGCTATTACCGGGTTTCAGTTGAGAAAATTAATGCACAAGAATTAGACAATTTGCCCTCGGCCATGCAGACTCCTGGAAGTGTGTAGAATACAGATGGATACTCTGTTTGATCTCATTCCACAATCCACGGCCTTGATTTAGGAGTGAACTGCCGAATTTACCACCCTATCTTCCAGGTTTATTCCTCAAAAGATTTAAGGTGATTCTTGTCTCAGATCCTGTAGCACAGCGGTTAAGGCACCAGCCACATACACGGAGGGTGGCAGGTTTGAACCCCACCCAGGCCAGCTAAAAAGCATGACAACTGCCACACAAAATAGCTGGTCATTTTTGCACATGCACTCATGGTCAGCTAAAAAAAAAGGTTTAAGGTGATTCTTCAAAGAAACTCTATGGTCCATTTAAAAAAATAAATACAGAAAATGAGAAAAGTGGAGGATAAAGAAAAAAAATCAACTGTAGGTATTTATCTCAGGGCAGCTATGGTCTTGCATTAAAATTTGAAATTAAGGCAGACTCGAAGAGAGCCAAGATGGCAGTCTGTAGCCAGCTTTCTGCAGACGCTCCTGTCCAGAAGGAGAGTTAAAGAACAGAAATTTAGCAAGAAAGCCAACGGTTTGGAGCTGAGTCAAGAGACAAGGTCGAGGAACGCACATCAACCCTATTGGAGCGACCTGCG
>CAUYON010098176.1:0-13244 GCA_963573935.1 Arctocebus calabarensis | reverse complement strand
CCCCCTCTTCCTCTGGGCACTGTCCAGCCTTCCCCCAGGCACCCTCTTCCTCTGGGCACTGTCCAGCCTTCCCCCAGGGCCCCCTCTTCCTCTGGGCACTGTCCAGCCTTCCCCCAGGGCCCCCTCTTCCTCTGGGCACTGTCCAGCCTTCCCGCAGGGCCCCCTCTTCCTCTGGGCACTGTCCAGCCTTCCTCCAGGGCCGCCTCTTCCTCTGGGCGCCCTCTGGCCTTCCCGTGGGCACCCTCTTCCTCTGGGCACTATCCAGCCTTCCCCCAGGCACCCTCTTCCTCTGGGCACTGTCCAGCCTTCCTCCAGGGCCGCCTCTTCCTCTGGGCACTGTCCAGCCTTCCTCCAGGGCCACCTCTTCCTCTGGGCGCCCTCCAGCCTTCCTGCTCCCACTAACTTTGTGCTGCTCATAGGCCACACACTCATCAAACTTTCTAGGCATCGTGGTACCTTCATAAAAATTCAACTGTAGTACTTAGGAAGGAGCTGTTGTTTTCTAGCAACCCAAAAAGGAAACTGAAGAGGGAAAAAGTAGGCTGGAATTTGGGTGAGGCTCATAATTGTATTAGGAGAAAGACAGACAGCTGGATATGGGCAGGCAGATAGATATAGATCCATAGAAGAGGGGGATTCATTGGGAGAATGGCTGACATGGTTAAGGAGACAGAAGCCCCCCGGTTGGCCATCTGCAGACTGGAGACCCTGGGATGATGGTGGTGTGGCTCAGCCCAAGTCCAGCAGCCTGGCCCTGTAGTTCTCAATTCAAGGCCAAAGGCCTGAAAACCAGGAAGAAAGGGGGTTGCTGGAGAGAATCCCAGAGTACAAAGACCAAAGAACCCAGAGTTCTGACGTCCAAGGACAGGGAAGGGTGTCCCAGCTCCAGAAGGGAGGGAGATCACCTGGGCGGCCTGCTGATGGGATGGTGCCCACACGCTGCAGGCAGGCCTCCCCACACTGCGCGCTGACTCACGGCTCAGCCCCCTCTGGAAACACCCACAGGCACTCGCAGAGACGGTGCTTTACCAGCTCTCTGGGCAGTGCCTACTCCAGTCAAGTTGACAGCCAGAATTAGTCATCACGATAACACAGAGTGCTTCTCAGGTAGGGCAGACCTGGGACTGCTGGGTGCCAAAGGGATTATAAACAAAGAGAAATAGAAAAAGAAAAAAAAAGAACAAAGGAGAGACACAGCTTACTGCATTCTTTCACCCAGGAACTGACTCCCTGCCCCATGCACAGGCCTGTGCCCTGAAGCTGTGACAGTGCTGTAGGCAGGGGAAACTCTCCCTGTAGACGAGAGCACCAACCCGGAAAGCTTCTGTGATGTCCGATCTCAGCTCCTCTCTGCCACCCCCGACCGGCTGCACCTCTCTACACCTGTCTAAGCGGGAGAACAGGTGCTCGAGCTCAGCCAAGTCACAGGACTCTGGGGAGCAGCTGAACGTGCTAGGAAGGGTCCATCCCGTTTAGGGTGCCCATCACTTTCCAGTGCCGTGTCAGCTGTGCCTACAGTAAACCGTTTCCATCACACAGCTAAGTGAATAATTATATTTCCTTTATATCCCTCCTATGTCCAAAAGCAATTTGAATTAGCTAGAATGTGAGAGGTCTACATACTATTTAATCAAGGATAAAAGTACAAAAACCATTTGACAGAAAGACCCAGGATAAAAGGACCTTTAGTAGTTGAACAAAAAACTTTAGCTGTGGGTTTTCTGGAAGCCAAGGCAAAAAAAGAGACACGATGAGTTAGTTATATGACCTTCATTATCAAATTTTAAAATGCACCAAGCCGGAATGAGAAACAGTTTTGCATTCTGAACCACACTATAGATTTTTGTCTTCAAATTTTTGTATTTCCTATAAAGATGCCTTTCATAAAGACTTTAATTTTTCAAAAAGGGTTGGGGCTTAAGTTCAGTTATTGTTCCATGGAGACATTCCAAAGTGATGCTGATAATAATTTAAAGAAAAATTCTATTGTTTTTGTTTTTAAAATGGAAACAGGTATAATCCCATGTTAATAAAATCTGCAGATTCTCCTTTTGTATTCAGGATAATAGAATCTAATCAGAATGAATAATACAGATCCTATTTTTTTTTAAATCTCTCCTAAAATAACTCCTGAATAGCTCATCCCCATCAATTGATATTAATAATATTGTCAATAATTAGATCCTAAGCTCTATAGGGTGCCCATCTTTAGGGGTCAGTGGGCACCTCTATCAAACTAGATTAAAACATTTCAAACTGCCAAGAATGTAAATTTTTTTTTTTTTTCAAGAATGTAAATTTTAAGCAGAAACACACAGAACTGCAGGAAGTCGAGGCTGGAGCACTCAGCTGGCCAGCCCTAGACAGACGGCTCCCAGCTGCCGACACTGTCCCAGCTGCCCTGGGCCTTGCACCTTCCACACCTGCATGTAACCTGGTTCCACCTTCACAGAAGGGGAGAGCTTTTAAATTTTCCCCTTTCACTGGCTTAAGGAACTGAATCAGTTTTCTCTTTTTGTAAAACAAAACAAAAGAGCTGAGAAAATTCCATTACTAGAAATCAGATCTCACTTGAGGAGGTAACAGTCCTGGTATCGCTCCAGCTCCTCCCTCCATCCTCCCCAGTAAATGGGCTGCCTGCTGAGTTTGGGAGACTCAGACATGATTATGGAGACTGAAAGCCCCAACATCTGCAGGCATTGACCTTGGGATGACAATGGTGTGGCTCAGCTGAAGTCCAGCAGCCTCAGAACCAGAGAAGGCAGTGCTGTAATTCTCAGTTCAAGGCCAAAGGCCTAAGAACTAGGAAGAAAGGGGGCTGCTGGTGCAAGTCCCAAACTGAGCGGGTGAGAGCTCCTTGCCAGGCAATCCGCAGTAAGCACCGCTCTAAAGAGACGCAGACGTGTCCTGCTCTACCACTGACCCGCTCTGAATCCTTCCAGCTCAGTGTCAGTGGGGGCACCAGGAGCCACGTGAGTCCAGGTTCTGTCCAGTTGGCTCCTGCACAGTAAATCCGATTCTTTAATCTTCATACGTAGCTCCTGGGTCTGAGACTCTCGCCTTGTCTGTGTGTTTTGTGACTTAGGTGAAAATGAACAGTGTTATGCATTAAGCTTCCTCCAACATCATCAGAATGCAGTGGTCACTGTTATATCTGGAACAGTTTACAGGTGAACTGAAGACTTCAGAAATGAGTAATGATGGATTGAGAAAGACGCATCATTTATATGTTCACGTACTGATCATAAATTCAGTGGTTAGGGGTCTGGACAGGAAAAATATGACAAGTGGATGATAAGCTCCAACTGTAGGTTAATATGCTTGTGGCGATGAGCACGTTATGGTCATAATATCTTTTTTTTTTCTGTTCTGTGCTTATCAAAAGGAAGAGCAGGTATAAGAACTCAGACTTGATAGAACATGTTCTCAGAACTGTAGCTGTGAGGATAAAAAGCAAACACGCAGTTACGCTGCTTGTGAGATCTGTTGGTGGATTTAGAAGAATTCTAAATTGTGTGTCTTTTCTGCAAATGTCCCAGAAGGAGGTTCTTATTCTAAAAACTAGGACTCTTGGTGCATAACTATATTTACACAGTGAGCAAGAGAACTAGTGCTCAAAAGAAGTTACAATGGCTCATGTTTGGTGATGAAAAATACAAGCCAAACTCTAGCATTAGCGTTTAGATTGTCCACTTTTACAGAGAGCACTAATTGATTCATTAATATCATTGATTGACTAAGAGCTGTCAGACAAATACTGGGGCCAGTTCAGTTGCTTGATCTACATTGGACACTCTGGGTCTATCATTTATCATTTATCCCAAAGTTAAATGCAGATATAGTTTCCAAAATAGTTACATATGGACAAGCCTTATAAATCTAAGTCTGCAAAGTTAATATGGACATTACACCTTCTCCCATGTTACATTGTCATTTTGGTGATTTCACCCAAAGATGAGAGCTATCTCAGGGTTTCAGACACTATGTAAGATAAGAAAGTTTTGGGGACAGAGGGAGCTCAGTGGAATTATCTTGAGAATTCCACCTAAATACAAATCTCCCTTTACTACCAGACAAACATCACGGCCCCTTGAAGTGCCGGCAGTGTCTTTCCTAAAATATGAAAAAAGAATAAACCCTGTAGTTTTACTGTCTCTTCAACATAAAGTTAGAGAACCCTCAGCTCATTCAAGCATCCAGGCTTAAAGTGAGCAAACATCACAGATCCTGCAAACATGTTGTGTCTTAGGAGAGAAAGCACAGCGCGTGCATAACTCTGAGATCACATTTGCAATTCTCAATTACTTTCTCAAACACCTTGTTTCTGCAAAAAGAGAAATCATTCCAAGTCTGGGAATTAGTGGTGGGTGAAATTGGCAGCATTTGAATTCTTTATATGTCTATTCTTCACACTATATTTTAAACAAATTCAGCATAAAACAGAAACTCTAAATATATCTTGCACAGAATTTATCTACAGTGGTGACAAAAATGACTTACAGTCTCTTTACTGTCTCTATCAATGTATGCAAAGCCCCTAGTGAACATCCCATTAAGTAAATATTGGGCTTATTATGCAAATGCAGCTTTACTATAAACCTCATATTTCCATCAGCATCAAAACCATCCCTGGAAAGCATGCAGACTGCATGAAAAAAGCTGGCCTGCCATACAAACACAACGGCTAAACCAACTCTATCTTTTCCTTCCAACCAGAGTGTTATGCTGTTTCTGCTTTTATAGACAGTCCACAGTCTGGGTCCACCACCATTTATCATTCAATTCTCTAAATATTCTAAATAACCATATATAAATACGTTTAATAACCATAAATATAAGAATAACTAGAAATAAATACAAGGTGTCCCAAAGAATACCCACAAAGTCACCATACCCAGGTAAAATGGGAAATTATAGCTAAATGCAACTTTGTTTACAAAGTATTCATTACAAAATTTAATAAAATATTTACAAAATATTCCCTACATGTTGGCTACCTCTTTGTAAAATTTTGTAATGAATATTTTATAAATCAAAGTATATTTAGCTACAGTTTCCCAATTCCCCGATGTATGGTGAATTTGTGGGTGACTTTGGGGACATCCTGTACAATAAATCTACTTAGCCAATGATACACTTTGTGGTATTATTTTAGTACTTTATTTTCTAGTATTGTTACAATATAACATTCTCTAAGAAGCTCTTTGCACCTCTCAGAACTGTTATTTTAATAAAATATAAATGAATTCTATTGTCAAATTAACAATTTAATACCCACAGATTTGATGTAGGATTCAAACTAATTTTGTTGGGCTTTCCAGTCAGTTAAATGTACATTCTGACCAATTCCAGAATTTAAATTTTTTGCACTTTCAGTGCTAGTTTTTCTGCCCCAGCAAAGACATTAAAGAGAAAATACACTCAGGTTCTTACCCGTGTTGGGCGCTTTCCCACCCCCAATACGCTGCGAGGATTAATCTTTGCTTCTGTGTCCCATTGATGAAGGAGGAGCCTGAGGTTCACAGTTGTGTAACAGCTTGCTCAACATCACAGTGACAAAGACAGAACAGACAGAAGGCTGGAAATCGTTATTTAATACAAACACTCCTGATGCAGAAGGGACTTCTCCCCCTGTCTCCCTGTGTGGGTGGGTGTGATTTCCCCTGGAACTGGAGCAGGCGAGGAGGCTGCAGTGGGTGTGTAGTACACCTTGTTAGTAGATGCTCTAGGAGGGAAGAGAAAATTTCCTTTGAAATCAGGAGCTAAAGATTATTGAAACTAATAAGAAATAAGAGTTCAAGGGGTGAAACAGATATGCAGAATTCGTATGACGATAACTTCTTTGGTAGAAAATGGGAGATCATTTGGTTGAGGACAAAAATAGAAGTCCCCGTGTAAACAACGGGAAAGTGAGAGTTAAGGGGCCATGTCTTGCCAGATGGTGTTTAGTCCATGCCTGTCAAGGAGTTTGCAACATTCGGTTAGGGAAGAAGACAACTAAAAACAATCTTTTCTCTATATTCTTCAGGAATGTACATTTAGCACAAGCTGTAATATAGATGAGAAAGCGATGTGTGGGTTTGAAAAACAAAAATAAGCTTAGTAACCTTGATAAGGAACATGGCTCCAACAAAGTCATTCCCAACCAAGGGCAATGATGGTGCCAAGTCATCACCTGTCTTCAAGGTCAAAGGAAGGACGAAGGACGCTGTGAGCAGTATTTGTGTGGAAGGATCAAGAAGTTTTCCCAGGTCTCACGCTTTCTTGTCCAAAGTCAATGCTAACAGGAAGGGAAGGAATAGCAGCAGGGAAGTGACGCTGATGTCCTGGCTCTGCCCGCTTTCTGCTGTCTCCCCTTGAGGGAAAGTAATCACAACATATGGAAAACCAAAGTATTTAGGAGAGTGGCCCGAGGACGAGATTACATGACACAAGCATTTCTTTGGGGGCTTTGGAGGGAATTGAGGTTGGATAAACAAGATTCTTATTCCTCAAGGCTGAAATATTAACAACAAAAAGGAACAACACACACCTTGACCCTGGGCCTGCGATGCTGTAGCTGCTATGAGCAAGTTGCAACTTAGAGGTCAATCAGCCTGCCAGTCTGTTCTTACTGGGGAGGTTGATTTTAGCTGCATATGAATTATGCATTACAGCTGCACACACGCAGACACACACACACACACACACACACGCAGGGTAATGATGGTGCCGCTGAGGCGGACGTGCTCCGGAGCTCACTCAGGTCGCTTCAGACCCCGTGGGACCCGATGCTGTTTACTGCCCGGTCCTCAGCCTCCTTTTCTCTGGAGCTGACTCCTTGGGGATCAAGCTTCCTCCAAAATGGAAACTTTCCGCTAAGGCCTTCCAGAGGGAAGAGATTCCAGATACCATGTGGTGACAATAAAAGTGGGTATGGTGGCAAAAATCAAAAATTTCCAGCAACACACGTTAGGCCAATGTGGCTTCCCATGCTCAGGGAACCACACAGGTGGCGACGTCTCAGAAGCGTCCGTTTCAGAGACAGGGTTTTTAGGTTGCTCAGGAAATGGATGTCGAAGGCTTTTCCTGTCGTCGCTGCAGTTTTGGTGATTGCAGCGGGCTGGGGAACAAAGGCTCAGCAGAAATATCCCCGCACTTCCCTCAAGCCCAGCTGCCTGCGCTTGGCATCCTGAAGCCGGCGCTTCACTGAGCTCTCGGGCTCAGAAAGCAACGCATGAAATGTAAGGCCAGAAGCATCTATTTCTTAAGCTTGGTCACTAAATTAATCTTTCCCTCTGGCCGGCTGTGAAGTGGAGTTAATGAGGATGAAGCAAAAGCTGAGCTGGGACATATTTAGCCACAAGCTGCACCCCAAGGCCTCGTTCCCTGGCAAAGGAGAAATCAGGACAGCTCCGGCCTGCATCTAAGGGCACAGGACCCCTGCGGGCAGAGGAGGGCACCTTCCTGCCGGCCCCACCTGTCCTCTACCGTGAAAGCCTGGCCCTGCTGTCACTCCCACACTGAGCCGGCCTGCCAGGCCCTCTCCTGCGTTGGGACCCCTTGGCTGGTAAATCCGGCAGCTGATTTGCTGAGCGCTCTTCGGAGTGCAGCGCTGTTCCAGGTGCTGAAGGCAAAGCAGTGCACCAAGTCCCTCCCTTGGCAGCGGGCAAGGTTGCTCGGGCCGCAGACACGTGCATTTCAGAAGGTGGGAGTGGGACGGTAGAGTGGTCAGGGAAAGCTCCCCGAGAAAGGGTCACTTTAGCCAAGCCCCAACCAGCGCCGGCCGCAAGGGAGGACAAACGTCCACTGCGGGAAATAAATCCCTGCCTTGACAAACGCAGTTCTCTCCCCCAGTACCTTAAGGTGAGGTATTTATCCAGAAAGGACACATAGAAAGGGGCTCCAAGGGCGGGGAGAGGGAAGCCTGGCAAGTGGACCCGCGAGTCTGCAGCGCCCACACTATGTGGGTGTGACGTGACCTCGGTCACCAACGAGCCATAGAAAGACAACGGGCGACACTGTGCAGACGCGCCAATGAGAGGCGCAGCCAGTTTTGAGAGTTGGGCCCGCTCGGCCTCTACACCTCCACCTGGGACGCACCTCCACTCCCTGGGAGTGCTCTAAACTTCCCCTTTGTACCCTGAAACTTGCGGAGGTTGCCTTTGCTCTCGGTCCACACTGCCTGGGCCCCTCCAGTTTTATTTTCAGTTCCACCCACTTCTGCTTCCGGTTACTGCACTCCTGGGGTGAACTTTTGGGGTCAGCGAGTAATTGAACCAGGTCAACTGGGTTTAGGGAACCAAGATCCTGACCCCCAACAGTTATTGTTGAGGACATAGCCATGGACCGGATTCCACTTGTTGGGGCACTGAGACCCAGGGGAGGCAGGTGCTGTACCCGAGAGACAGACGTGCCTCCGAGTCCCCAGCACCCGAGAGCCTGCGGCTTTGGGCTTGTTGTTCCCTGGGAAAAATAGGCGTTAGTTACAGATCACAGGAAAGTGACCTGCCATGGGTCTGGGCTCAAAGAGTGTTAGTTCATCAGAGGCGCAACGATTATGTTTGTGCCAGGTGTAAAGGTAAGTCTTTTGCAAACTTTTAAAACTTTTATTCTCCCAATGAAATAGACACGATGTATTGTTACCACCATCGTAGGGCCGGAGTAAACTGCTGCACCTGTGGCCAGGGGAGCCGGGCGCGCGCCAACCGAAACCTCAGACTTCTCTGGCTCCAGGGTCCATCAGAAGCCACCCCCGATATTCCGCGGCCGTCTGCCTTCCCTTAAAAGAGGATCACTAAGGAAAAGGGGCACAATTCCTTTCCTACCTTCTCCCTGTGGTTTCTTCACAGCTCAGATGAGACAATCAAAAAGATCTTTTGCTTAACGCTATTTAAAAGAAAAAAATAGGCTGGAGTAGGCCTAGCTGAGGCGAGACTCCTGTCACTCTGTGAAGTAAGTGGCTTATCACACACGAACACGCTGTGACAGATTAGTTCTGATGACAGAAGTGGCCTGTGAGGAGCAGACCGCTGTGTCACTTATCTCCAAAGAAAAGCTGTCTCCGTAAAGATGATGAAACTGGGTCTGACAAGTCTGCAACGGGTGGAAAGCAAAGTCCAATGAGACGGTCCATGAAAAACTGCTTCCACTACTACATGTTCCATCTATAAGAGATTAGAATTTATAAATAACATTATATATGTTTAGACGTGAACTAGTTACATATAAGCAAATGGGGGAATAAACCAAGAATGACATATTTTAATAATCCCTGTGATGTGTGTGTACATGTATATATTCTAAGACAGTCATAGTGATACCAAAAAAAAAAAAGTATATGAAAAAAAGCATTTGGAAAATTATAAGGATTTTCATTTCTTTGGTCCATAAAAATTTATTAAGTTCTTATTTTCCCAACACGGGTCTAGGCACGGAGGATAAAGCAGTCAACATAACAAAAATATATACCATGAGAACAATACTAACAATAAATACTAAGCATATGAAAATTACCACCCTCTTAATGCAAATATTAAATAGTATAGAAGTGTTAGTAATTTTTGTTTTCTTAGCTTTAGGATTTTAACTTTTATTTGTCAACATGTGACAGTATGCTTTTTTAACTGGTTACCTGTCAAGTAAACCTTATGTATTCACCAATTTCCTAAGAGTTCATTTTGAGAAGAGAACCTGGGAGGTAAAAAAGCAATAGAAGTCTGTGTGAGGTGAAGCTGTGGGATGGGAGGAGGAAGGAAAGAATGATGTCTCTCACAATTTTGTGTACTAAAATGCTGGCAACTCAATAATAATTTCGCCATTGACATTCTAAGTAAACCACCTGCCACTACTTTCAAACTAAAAATTGCTTAACACATTTCAAAGTCAGATAGAAACAATGTGTTTGGTCTGAATTACTATTCCTCCCATTAGCATGGCTAATCAAGAGTTTACTGTGTGTGTTCAGTGAGAGCTAGCCCCCAGCCAGTCCTCAAATACAGCAATTCTATGGTTTCCTCCCACTCCTGCCCCACACAATGGATCCCGTAGGAAAAAGGGTGTTCAAACAGGCTGAACCATGATGCTTAGTGAGTGGGTAAATCTAGAAAAGTACAGCATTTTAAAATAAGTAGGAGAAAAGAGCAGGGGTGTGTCCTTCTCTGCAACACCAAGGATAGCCTCTTTTTGGAGGAAAAAAGATGAGTCCAGAGTGACAAAATGAGACCTAATTGGTTAGCATGCTAAAAGAAGATTCCAGGGAACAGAGACCTCCAAAACAGTCTTCAGCCAAAATGGGGCAACTCAGGCTTCTGAAAGCTATCTAGTAATAAAAGAGGAGAAGAGAAGGGGGTGGGGAGGAGGGGAGAGAGATCGTCAGATCTCTGTGAAAAGGAATGGCACCATTATGCTTGTGTTTTCAGAAGTGGCCTCCTCTTATCCTGGTTTCAAAAGAAGCCCCCTCTATTCACCTTCTTATTAAAACTGCCTCTCCAGAAAAAAGTGCTGAGACCACACAAAGCAGGACATTCATCACTAGGGCAACCCATGTACTCGATGAAAGCTGGCAGCACAAAGGGCTCGCTGAAGACTTTGCAGGAAAGCTGGTTCTCTCTGCCTCTCAGACCATATTTCAGATTTAACATCAGACTCAGGTGGGAAATCAGTTCTATTTTCTATTTGTACTAGGAGCACTTATGAGAAATGAAATCATCCTTTTAATTTAATTTTACTTTTCAAAGCAGGCAACTTCTCAGGTCTCGATATTTATTTACTAAGACACTACCACCAGCTACATTCCAATCCTTTGTACACCATCCCACTTGTAACATCAACATTGAATGTGGCTGTCTCCCAGGATTGCCTAGATACTAAATCTACAAAGACCATATAGCTATGCTTCTTCCCAGCTCTGCCCCACCAACCCCCCTCCCCCAAATGCCTCTCACCCTTCCTCCCTGTCAGAGACCAACCACACACACACACACACACCACTCACATGCACAACTTCTTAGGGCCAGCATCAGCCTACATAGCAATATTTCAAATATAAAGTGAAAAGACATCAGAATCTGCCTACAGCCTCACTATTTGGACTTATATTGACATTTATTGCAAGCCATTTTTGTCTTGTCCATCCTTTTTAAGGGCTTTGAGAGATTAAAGTCCTAAGGAGCCAATCTCCACTCAGTCAGTGGAGGCAAGTGGCAGACAGTCTCACAAAGACCCGTCACAGGCCACCATGTTCTGTGTGTGCACCTGATCAGCCCCCTTCACTCCTGGGCACCCTTACAGATCTCTCTTTTTTTTTCTTGGAGATGGAATGAAACCATTACATTTGGCCAGAATAATAATACTGTACTTCAGCTTTATTTTAATTTGCTGTTGACAAAGCTTTTTCTCAGTCACTTCTCAGAGAAATAACCTCTCCTGAGAAATCACGTTAGCATATTAGAATCTCAAGCAGAAGTTCCATTCTGGACACCTGGGGCAATTTTCTCAGAAGTAGGACAGACTTCAGCTGGAGTGTGAAATTTGATCTTTTTTTTTTTTCTTTTTTGTATATTCTGAGGAATGGAGTGAATTGGTTTTGTACTTTTGTTTCATTCTTTCATTTTGTTTTACATCTACACAAAGCCCCTAAAAAAAGAAACTTGAAAAGAAGCTCAGGGGAATACTAGCTAGCTCTTTCACATTTACCAAAAGAATTAAACATCAGAAAAAAATTACCATATAAAATTAAAAATAACCAAAAAAAAAAATGTGTCAAGTTCTGAGTCAGCCCCAAGGGAGTTCAAGATTAGTGAGACGAAAACTCTGCTCTTGACTGAGTAGAGATGAAACAGAGATGGAGATAAGTTTATAGTCTGTGAATGAGAAGAGAGGTTAGGACCAGAGAAAGACGAGGAGGTTGGAGAGATTTGGAGGATATGGGAAGGAGTTGCTGTGTGACAGAAACCTAGAACTGCCAGGAAAACATTGGAAGTCCAGCTAACTCGGGTGGAAGACCATAAATGTATAGTGAACCAAATCACTGGGATTAAATTTTTTTTACTTTATTGCAAAATATAACATATGTACAAATATATGTGTATATATATATATATATATTTATAATTAAACAAATATTTCTAAAGTTTATCAACACATTTACCCTCATAACAAAATACCACAAAATGCGTTTACTAACCTTACTCTTTAACATCTGTTGTGATGCTCATGGATTTTTATACTGTTTTAACTGTATAATGCTTTACTATTACTTTACATAGTAAGTGTTAATTCACATTAACCTTGTATTTATTACTTTCTTTGCTCTCCATTCCTTCTTCAATTTTAGGCTTTTCGCTTTGGTTCACCCTCTCTTAGAATTTCCTTATTGGTGGTATGCTGATGGTAAATGTAGCCTATTTTCTTTTTTTTTTTTTTTTGAGACAGAGCCTCAAGATGTCACCCTGGATAGAGTGCACAGGCATCACAGCTCACAGCAACCTCCAACTCCTGGGCTCAAGCGAGTCTCTTGCCTCCGCCTCCCAAGTAGCTGGGACTACAGGCGCCCTGCCGTTAAATAGGGTAACGCCCGGCCATTTTTTGGTTGCAGCTGTCACTGTTGTTTGGCGGGCCCAGGCTGGGTTCAAACCCGCCAGCTCAGGTGTATGTGGCTGGCGCCTTAGCCAGCTGAGCCACAGGCGCTGAGCCAATGTAGCCTATTTTCATTTATCTAAAAATTATTTTATTTCACCTTTTTAAACACAGATTCTTCTCTGGGCATAGAGCTTTAAATTGGCAGTTATTGTCGCTGAAATATTTGGAGATACCATTCCCGTGACCTCTGGCTTTGGACTTGGCTGGTGTTGAGAAATCACTATTAGGCTAGCTGTTACCCCTTTTCCGACAGTTTCCTCTGGCAGCTTCAAAGTTTTTCTACTTTTCTTCAGAATTCTTCAATTTTACCATGGAGTACCCAGGTATGGTGTTCATCTTTACTCTACCTAATATTGGTTGGTGTTTGAACCTTCACATCAAGTCTGCAAAACTCTCAACCATTCTTCCACACTCACCTTTGGCCTCATTCCTTGCACCTTCTCATACCTTCCCTGACGACTTTTAATTCTCTTCTTTTGTACCTTTCTTCTTTTTTTTTTTTTTTTATAATTTTATTGAATCATAATTCTGTACATTGGTGCAATCATAGGGCACGATTCATATACATTCAGAAATGTTTTGATCGTACTGTTACAGTTAGCCTTCATGGCATTTTCTTGATC
>CAUYON010098175.1:0-39380 GCA_963573935.1 Arctocebus calabarensis | reverse complement strand
AGCTTCATAGTAGTGCTGAGTACATTGGATAATTGGATTGCTTGAACTCAAGAGTTCTAGACCAACTTGAACAAGAGCAAGACTATATCTGTACTTCAAAATAGACAAAAATTAGCCAGGTGTTTTGATGGATGCCTATAATCCTAGCTACCCAGGAGACTGAGGCAAAAGGATTGCTTGAGCCCAAGATTTTGATGTTGTTATGATTCTATGGCACTCTGTCCCAAAAAGGAATAAAACCCCCCACAAACTATTAGTTAACAGAAAATATCTAAAGAGAGTCCCTAGTAATGAATTTAATAATTGTCATTCCACATTCAAAAAATAATAGTCAAGAATCATTAAATATTCATTGAAAGTCTAACACATTTTGCTGGAAGTTAAGAATGAAGGCTCAGGCTTTAAGATTGGTAGGGTTCTAACCTTTATTCTGATAATTCCTTCTAGGTGACCTTCGGTAAGTTAATTAATTGCTCTGTGCCTCAGTTTCATCATCTGTAACAATGGGGATAATAATATTACTCTTCATATGAGTAGTGAGAATTAAATCAGTTAATTCTTATCAAGCTTATATATGGCATGTCTTACATGTTAATAAGTATTAGCTACTTTTACAACACCATTTAGCCAAAATGGATTAAAAATAGAGACAAATGATGGCTTTTGGAATTGAATATATATTTTTTAACTAAGGGATTCTTGCATATATGTACATAAATTGCTGTCACAAATTATGTCATCACACTCCTATTGTATTAACTATTTAACAATTTATAGAGCACATCTAGAACTAGACATTTCCCATTTGTTGCAGCTTTATTAAATGTGTTTGTTATTCTTAATGGGAATTTAGATGAGATTAAAATGCAAGAAAACAGGTGGTTTTTCAAGTTTCAATAATAGCAGCGTAATGAAGTCTGTATCTTTCCATTTAATTAATAAATTTGTCCCTTTTTGATCCAAAAGCAGTAATAGCTTTTGGTAAATAATCAGCCTGCCAATATTTGTCAAACATGTCACATGAAATTGCTATCATTTGGATTATGGATATATGCAGCACACAAACCCTCCTCCTGGTGCTTTCCCAGGAGCAATGTGCAACTAAATCAGCTCAGAGAGAACATGAGGATTTGGAAGAACTGATTTGAATTTATTAGAAGACATTTCACAAAAGTCCTAGTTTACATTCTTGCACAGGCCTGAGCAACGCTAATAAATTGCCCTGACTAAGAAGGCTGTTTCCTCTCCTTTCCTTCCTCTCTTTGTATGTGAGAATTTATAGATGAAAAATTTTACATGAATGGTGAGAGAGATTCAGAATTAACCCTTACGTCGAAATGCTGCAGCCTGCCAGCATGGAGTCAATACCTTCGGTTTTCTTACCAACCAGAGGTCTTTTTCTTGAATTTGCCAAAGTCATGCTAATTGTCACGGGGATGCAGAAAAACACCCAGCGCCAGTAAGTAGGCTTGGACCTCACAAATATTTCCTTCTGTTCAGTACTAATTAGGTGACAACAGTTTGTTTGTTTGTTTTTGTGGTTTTTGAGACAGAGCCTCAGGCTGTCACCCTGGGTAGAGTGCTGTAGCATCACAGCTCACATCAACCTTCAACTCCTGGGCTAAAGCGATTCTTCTGCCTCTGCCTCCCAAGTCATAACACCCAGCTATTTTTTTGTTACAGCAGTCATTGTTCTTTGGCGGGGGCCGGGCTGGATACAAACCCACCAGCTCAGGTGTACGTGGCTGGCACCTTAGCTGCTTGAGCCACAGGTGCCAAGCCTGGGTGCCAACAGTTTTTGAGACACGCTATCTCATCCTCCACCTCTACCTTGACATTCTTTTTATTTTGAGATAAGGGCACATTTTCACATATTTTATGCAACTGTGAAGCCATGCAATAAGAAAGACAGAGACAGTCCTCTAAAAAGAAGGAACAGAGCCTTATTCCACTACCCCATGACACCAGACCTCTGATAAAGTGAAGGGATTCAGTTTGGAGTGTCCCACTATTCTTCCTCTTTTTTTTGTTGTTTTGGTTTTGAGACAGTCTCACTTCACCACCCCCGGTAGAGTGCAGTGGCTTTACAACTCACAGCAACCTCAAACTCTTTGGTTCAACTGATCCTCTTGTGTCAGCCTCCCAAGTAGCTGGGACTATAGGTGCCCGCCACAACATTCAGCTCGGGGTCTCACTCTTGCTTAGGCTGTTCTCGAACTCCTGAGCTCTGTCAATCCACCCAGCTTGGCCTCCCAGAGTGTCCCTTCCTCTTCTGCCAGTGCCTGCTACCTCAAATGCCCAGTAAATCTTTTCCCTCATATATTTTGTCCTGTAAGCATCTGTGTCTCAGCTACTAAACCAAGAGAGCCAGCTGATTTCACATACCATTGGATAGCAAATAGACATCATTGTCTCAAGCTATGAATTTTATTCACACATGTATCCAGACACTTAGACTTTGAGAGTATAGTGTGCTTATCCAGTGAGGGAATAAGAGAGAAAAAAATCAGTAAGGACAACAGAAAATTCCTTTTCACAGCATGGCTCGAGTTTAACATAGAGAAGTGGTATAGCATAAGAATATTCTGGAGGCAAATGGTCTGATTTATTTTTTTTTTAATTCTGGGGACTTTTGAGTAAGGTACTCAATGTCTTGGTTCCTTAGTTTCTTCATCTTTAAAATGGGAATAATAATGGCGTCTATATCCTGGGTTATTATGACAATTAGATGATTCATACATATAGAGTGCTGAGCACAATAGTCAGGTCCACTGTACAAAATTAATAAATATTACATAGGAGAAATATGAACATCTTTTGCAGAGTAGCAGCAATAATGGGAGGTTATTTTTATTTTCCTGAGTTCAACAGCAAATAAAGTACAGATTCCGTGGACAAATTCCTTCTCGTCACAAGCCTCTGCCCTTCGTTTTCCATCTTACCACCAAAGTAAAATTAAAATAAAATATGATTTTTGTTCATGTCAGTGGTACAGATTTCATCGACATTCCTAACTAGCCCTTAGTCCATTAATTGGAAGGAATGCTGCTTTGAAATCAGCCTCAGCTATTACTGCAGCTACACAAACTCATTCTGGCAGAGAATCTGGAGTGCTTTGCATGTGGTCCTTTTTTATTAGAGCCGCCTTTACCGCCTGTGAACACAACACACGTAGAAAGAGACTTTTACAATTTAGCCTTTTCAGAACCAATTCTAAAACTAATGCATTTTGAATAATCCACCTGTATTTTTCCTCATCAACATTGCTCTTGGGTTGATGTCTTTTACATTCAAAAGAGAGTGATTTAGTTGATTTATCTTTGCTTAAAAGGAGACAGTGAAAAGCACAAGCCTAAAGACATCATGCAATGCACTAAGTGGAAATATTTCTTGTTGTTCTCTATTTTACATGGACTGGGGTTCTTTGATTAACGAAGTACAACACTACTATTGGAATTCGGCTGTCTCTGTGATCATAGCTACTGTGTGTTGTGCTCCTATATGGGGACAGGTGACAGGTGTTTCCTCAATCTTCTAGTAACCCTATGCAGCAGGTTCATAATAATATCAGTTTTCCAGAGGAAAAGACTGAGACCCTGAGGAGGTGACCAACTTTAGGGACATCTCACCTACTGTAGCATATGGCCAGGATTTGAGTGTCAGATCTTCCTCCACACCTCTGGTCCCTTAAGGTATTTCAAACAAATAACATCATGCCATCACTAAAAATAATAGTTTCTAACATAATCCTTACACTGCATGTTTTTTTTTTTTTTGAGAAGAGTCTCACTTTTTCACCCTATGTAGAGTGCAGTGGGGTCACAGCTCACAGCAACCTCAAACTCTTGACCTTGAGTGATTCCCTTGCCTCAGCCTCTCAAGTAACTGACCCCAGGTGCCTGCCACAACACCCAGCTTTTTTTTGTTATAGTTGTCATTGTTGTTTAGCAGGCTTGGGCCGGGTTTGCACCTGCCAGCCTCGGTGTGTGTGGCTGGCTCCCCAACCACTGAACTAAGAGCGTTGAGCCCTTATACCACATCTTATTTGTTGATTCTCCATTTTGTGGATTTGGAATTTGAGACACAAATATTGGGCCCGAGTCACTCAGCTGGGGAAAGTGAAGAGTCATAACTCAAGACTTCACTGCTTCCCTGGTTCAGCTGAGCGCACAATCGTGTGTACTGTTAAACAAAAACATTTAGTTTCTACGTAAGAAAAGTATTTTCGACATGGACTGGCTTTTATTTTTGGTAGCGAGGTTGAGTCCTTTAGAATCCTCTTGTCTTCCAAGCACTGCTCTATTTGGCACAACATCCCACAGCAGGGTCTCTTTGCATTTTGCCCCATTGACAGAGTAGCAGCCCTTCAGACCTTAACGCCCCTTCACGCATCTGCAGGAAAAGAGGATCCAAAACAAATATTTCATAGTAATGGCGAATTTCCAAAGTGTTTGTTGGGAGAGATAAGAAATCAGAAATAAGGGTTGATTTCCTCCCAGGTCCTGGAAGCTCTGAAATGAGCAGCCAGGAGGGTAACCAGGCAACCTGAGAGAATCAGGACCCAGTGGCCTCCACGGGGAGCAGGTGAACCAACGCACAGCGCTGTCTCGCTCACTCAGATCCTCACCCGTGCCTGGGGATTGGTAAGGTCCTATTGTTTCACAAAACACTTTCTCAAATAGTATTCCACTTCTTGCGCACTAATGCCACAATACAAATACCAAGTGAAGTCTGTGCTGTGGGTAATTATTTTTGCATCATTTAGAAGATTTGTGAGAAAAACATTGAAAGGAGGCAGGGCACGGTGGTTCATGCCTATAATCCTAGCACTTTGGGAGGCCGAGGAGGGTGAATCGCTTGGGTTCAGAGAGAGACATCCAGTTTCAACTAAAATTAGAAAAATTGGCTCAACGCCTGTGTCTCAACGAGCTAAGCCGCCAGCCATGTACACCTGAGCTGGCGGGTTCGAATCCAGCCTGGGCCTGTCAAACAACAATGACGGCTGCAACCAAAAAATGGCTGGGCGTTGTGGCGGGTGCCTATAGTCCCAGCTACTTGGGAGGCAGAGGCAGGAGACTCCCTTGAGCCCAGTAATTGGAGGTTGCTGTGACCTGCAATGCCATGGCACTCTATCCAGGGTGACAGCTTGAGGCTCTGTCTCAAAAAATAATAATAATAAATAAATAAAATAAAATAAAATTAGAAAAATTAGCCAGCTGTGTGGCGGGTGCCTCTAGTCCCAGCTACTCGGGAGGCTGAGGCAGGAGGATGGCTTGAGGCCAGTGGTTTGAGGTTGCTGTGAGGTAAGCTGAGGCCAGGGCAGTCTAGCTTGGGTGACAAGGTAACACTTTGTTTCCGAGGTGGGGGGAAGAGAATGAAAAGAATCAAAACTCTTTTAAATCTTCAGTTTATTTTTTTTTTATTAATTTTTTTTTGCGGTTTTTGGCTGAGGCTGAGTTTGAACCCACCACGTCTGGCATATGGGGCCGGAGCCCTACTCCTTTGAGCCACTGATGCTGCCCTAAGTCTTCAGTTTAAAAAGACAATCCTTCAAAGAGTAAGAAGGAAGCTTGCTGGAGGCACGTGTGAGGGTCTGGAAACTATCATTTCAGTAGTTGTGAAGAAAAGGTTTGCTTGTTCATCAAAGTTTGCTAACGCAGTTTTACCCCTTCATCAGTGACACCGGCCTATTATGGGGATATGAGATATGGCTTATGAATCACAAAGTAACCGCGATCACTGTGAAGGGGGCAGCAGAGGGCTGGAGGTGAGTAACCGCTCTCAGTGCCTAGGGGAATTCTTTAAATTTGCCAAACACTTGCTAAGAGGGAGAAAAACTGCCAGCATTTTAATTCTGTGAACATTTTTTTCAGCAAGCTGAACTTAAACTCAATATTTCACCTTATTTATGAAAGAACAGCGATCTGTTATGACCTGGGTTTAAACTGGAATGAAATGTTACTGTAGTAAGGAAAGCTTTGAGCTTTTGTTTTCAAATTACATTATCAATAAGGGTTTTCTAACCCAATAAAATGAAATCATAAGTTAAGAACTTAATTTTGTGAGAAATAGTTATAACTGATAAAAATAAACTCTTTTTTTTAGTTAACATGAAGTTGGTATTAATCAAATTACATTTTAATTTAATCCTAAAATCTATGTATATTTCATCTGAAAATCTCAATCATCTAAAAAAACTAAATAGAAAATGATATCTGATATCTTTCCTTTTAGCTGCTTTATTATTATTTCTTTTTCAGTGTAGGCACTAACACAGAAAAACAACTCTGTAAAGAAATGAGATAAAATCACAAATTTTCGAGACCTGCTAAATTCATACAGTGATTAAGTATTGAAATAGATTCAATTCACTGGAAATGCAAAGGAAAAGAAAGGAAAAGAAAATGGAAAAAAATTCCCTGCAAAGAAGAAAAATGAAAAACTGATAGCTGAGAAAATTTCTTAATAGTTTCAAAGCTCTAATAAGTACAGCACTATGATATAATATAGTAAATGACCCATTCTGAAACATTATGGCTTTGTTTGATATGATAAATTGCTTTATAATGTGCTTATGTCCATTAAAAATAAATCTTTTGCTATAAATTATGGCAGTATCACTTTTCTCTTAATTATTATTTTTTTCATGTGACTATACCAACCCATGTTGCAAAAATTAAGACTTTGTTTCCTGATATGTGTGAGAAAGATGTCAACATGAACTATGGAAATTAACATGTCTCTGAATAATAGCTTGACCTTTCTCTAGTACCCTTCAGTATATTTCCATGATTTAGTATAAAATGTACTTTGATATCTGCCATCTGAATGACTTTTTAACACTGAACTGGCAAAATAACAGCAATCTGAGTAAGTTAAACACTCATTAATGATCCAAGTTCAAGAAAAAGTACATATTTGATTTTCTTAGAAACATATGGGGACATCCAAGGTTATGGAAGTTTCACACATGACAAGTTTGCAAAGTGAATGCATTATGAGATTATGCTGCATGCTGTCATTATACTAATATAACAACAGGGACGCAGTGGTGCTTCAAAGAATGTCTTAGCTCTTTCTCACTCATGTTTCCTTTGTCTTCCTTTTCGCTTCCTTCCCCATTTCTTCTCTTCCACATTAATTTGTTTTCTAATTACATGGTATTCCAGGATCATGTTATACCTTCCCTTCTCAGCATGGATTTAACCATTTCTCCACGGAGCCCCAGAATGATATTTAAAAGCCAACACCTGGGTGCTAAATATGTTAAACAGGCACCTAATAGGTAGAATAGTACACAGTAAACATCTGTGCCCCAAGTGTGAGGGAGCCACCCAAAGGGGAGCAAGTTGTGCAGGAGGGCACTCTTGGAGCCATGCTGGAGCCTGGCTGGGGTCAGCAGGTCATCCATGAAAAAGAATGATCTGGTTTGTGCAAGTTCCAGGGCCAACTTGGGTGAAGGTATTCAAATACCAGGACACCAGTCATGGTGGGTCTCTGTCCGAGTAGAGTAAGGAGCATTTTCTGTAGGGAAGAAGGTGACAGCAGATACAGGATGGTAGTTAGATGCAAAGGGATTAATTGAGTAAGTAAAACAATTAAAAATAAGAAGATATAGTTTTCTCAGCATCAGAGAAATGAAGGTACAAATATGAAAAAGGAGAAAACCAGATTGGATTCTAAGGTATTGGACTGAGACTATAGGTATTACTGTGAATTCATGCTTTCCAAAGTATGTATGAGGAGGATGAAAATACAGAAAATCTCTGTAAATTGACCATCCAAGGGACGGTGACAAACGGGTCAACATACAGAGCTGGTCAACATTAAGAACTAGGTCTACTGGCTCAGCGCCTGTGACTCAATGGGCTGAGGCGCCAGCCACGTAAGTTGGCAAGTTCGAATCTAGCCCAGGCCGCCAAACAACAATGACAGCTGCAACCAAAAAATGGCTGGGCATTGTGGAGGGTGCCTGTAGTCCCAGCTACTGAGGAGGAGGCAAGAGACTCGCTTGAGCCCAGGAATTGGAGGTTTTTGTGAGCTGTGATGCCATAGCACTCTATCCAGGGTGACAGCTTGAGGCTCTGTCTCCAAAAAAAATAAAATAAATAAAAAAAAAAGAACTAGGTCTACTGTACTGATACCTACATGAGGTGCATGTCTGCTCTATGAAAACTCGGTCAACTTAAGGAGGTGGCCAGTGTGGAGAGGGGTCAACTATGGAACTTCTACTGCAAATGTAGATATAAACTAGGTCAGTATGGAGAGGGGGCAACTGTGGAGCTTCTACTGCAAATGTAGATATAAACAGAAGTATATTGTTTGTACACACAGTATATTGCCTACTTCTTAACATTGCAGGGCCTTGAAATGGTGTCATACCTATACCCATAAGCACTTTCACACCCAGATCTTAGCTTTTAAATATCATTCTGGGGCTCCATGGACAAAAGGTTGAATCCAGTGCTGGGAAAGGGAAAATACAACATGACCATAAATTATCTTGTTATTCCAGAAAATAAGAAAACATTCAAAAAATGATGAGAACTTGTCAAGAGGCTACAAAGACAGAATTCCCACTGGCCCTGAGGAAATAGAACATCAAAATAAATAAATATAGCAAGATGTTGTAAATGATTGGGTAAAAGAGGAAATCATAAGTTCATACAAATAGAAATTGGGGCTACTTATGTAATTCCTAAGTACTTAACAGTAAATTATTAATTACAAAAGAAAATAAGAGCAACACAACTTTGCATTCAAAGGAATTAGCAGACACCACCTTCACCAAGTGATCAAAAATAAAAAAAATAGAATGGGACAGCTAGAAATTACATGGGATGTAAGAGAAATGAGAACACACAGCATCGCTTCAGTTACACACCTGCTGAAGACGCATCATCTAATTCCAAGCTGGAGGCACCATCACACAAACTCAAATTGCAGGATGATTTTAAAGATAACCAGCCTGTGATCTTCAATAGTGTCAAGGTCATGAATTCAGAGAAAGACAGAGGAAATCCTCCAAATGCAAGGATATTAAAGAGATTATCACAGCAAAATGCAGCTTGGGATTCTGAACTGGATTCTTTGACTATAAAGGGCAGACAATTGCTGAACCGTCTATAAAATTTTGGGATTAGATGACAGTAATTTATGAGTTCTAATTTCCTGACTTTGACTATTGTATTGTGGTGATGTAGGGGAATGTCTTTGTTTATAGACTACTGGGTGGTAATATGGCATAGGGTCAGCATTTTACTCTTACATGGTTCAGAAACAAGGTCTCTATTACTATACATATAAATTTTTATATAAGTCTGAGATTGTTCCAAATTTCCAAATGTGATAAATTATTTTGTCTCGTAGTCTTCCACAATACAATTTGTTAGTCTCCCAATTTACAGATAATTGTAATAATTCTGTTTGTTTGTTGCAATATCTAAATTTTAATGGTTAGCATAGATTTTTTACCACCCCAGAGAATTTTGATGTAATTTAATTATTTATCTAGCTAACTTTATATCTCATTATGGTGTGTTTACACATCGTACCCTGGGAACCCAGGACAATATAGAAAATCAATCGTTTAACCAAATGGAATGCAAACCCCAAAATAGCATATTCCATTCTTATATTTGGTTTCAAATGTGCCTCGTTAATCCCATTTTAGAGGAAAATCAGATAAAACTAAAATTCTATTTATGTATTCAGTAGAAGTTAGCTGTGCCCCCAAAGTGATTAGCCACAAAGACATGGTAATTAGTTTGATGAAATCTGCCATTTAAGCAGTTGGAAATTTGGAACTTGAAAAAAATGATCCAGGTTTTTTTTGTTGTTGTTCTTTAAAAAAAAACAAAAACTCAAGGAATTAAAATGCTTTGTCTGAGAGGAACAAAGAAGTGACTCCCTACCAGAGCAGCACAATTTGTATACAGCCACATTTCTCCATAGTTATCTTGCTTTAATGTTTATGTGTGTGTGTGTGTGTGTGTGTGTGTTTGGGGGGGGGGGGCTGGGAGGGTTCCAGATTACAAAGTGGCTAAAGTAGGCATGATACTGTATTGTGAATAATGGTATTAAGGCAAACAATATGGATTATGGACATTATATTTTACATGATGTCATATAAAACAATGGGCCTTGCATAGCAAATCTGTGCTGAAAAGACTCAACCTTATCACATTACCATGGATCAGTGTGAATTTCCTTTTCAGAGCAGAGTTCCAACCAGGATTGGGAGCCAAGTTCTTTTCTAACACTGTTTATGCAAAGACTTCATTTCAGACACCTTGGGCTGGAGCAGCATGTAAATTGTCAGGAAAAAATATTGCTAGCCTGGAGCTACCAATAGAGCCAGTTGTACAGCCAAATGTGCAGATTTGGCAAACCAGCTGTTTTCTCTGCTCAAGGAATTTTCATATTGTGCTCCTGCTAAGCAAATCAAACAAGCATTACATCAATGGCTTTTATATTGTGATAAAACCTGAAGCTTCTATGGAAATTAAAACAAAGGCTACTCAGTATTTTATCTTTTCTTTTCAGGATCATTGTTTCACTTGTTTCTTATGTTCAAGCTCCAAGTATTGCTAATGTCTAGAAGACACAAAGTGATCCCACATTTTGGCATTTTTAGCTATTACATGATAAAAAAAAAAGAGGGAGTGCTGGGTGTGGTGGCCCACCTCTGTAATCCTAGCACTCTGTAAGGCAGAAGCAGATGAATCCCTTGAGCTCAGAAGTTCAAGAACAACCTGAGCAAGAGCGAGACCCTGTCTCTAAAATCGCACCAGCCAGGCATGGTGGTGGACATCTATAGTTTCATCTACTTGGGAGGCTGAGCCAAGAGGATCTCTTGAGCCTAGGAGTTTGAGTTTTCTGTGAGCTATCATACCATAGCACTCCACAAAGGGGAACAAAGTGAAACTCTGTCTCAAAAAAAAATTATAATGATAAATTCATAAATAAAAATAGAGGCAGAAGTAGGGAATAAAGCAGAGAGAAGGATGAATAGCTTATAAGAATATAATGTCTTCCTTCCTTCCTTCCTTCCCTCCCTCCCTCCCTTTCTTTCTTTCTTTCTTCTTTGTCTGTTTATTGAACCAGGGTCTCACTCTGTTGCCCCAGCTAGAGCGCAGTAGAGTGATCATAGCTCCACTCCACATAGTAGCCTCAAACTCCTGGGCTCAAGTGATCCTCCCGCCTCAGACTCATGAGCAACTAGGACTACAGATGTGTGCCATGATGCCCAGTAAGTTTTCTTTTATTTTTTGGAGTGACGAGGTCTTGAATACTGTGCAGGCTGGCGCAGAATCACTGGCCTTAAGTGATCTTCCCACCTCAATCCCCCTGAGCCCTAGAATTACAGGCATGAATCACCATACCCAGCCTTGATCCTTTTAAAATTACCATTCACAAGCTCCTTTTTATCAGTCATGGTGGTTCTGCTTTGCATGCATTATCTCATCAATCTTTGGAAATATGCTGCACATCAGGCATTTCTGTTCCTATTACACAGAAGATGTAATTATTGTTCAGAGCGCTTAAAAATTCAACTTTTTATAGCTAGCAAGAATCAGAGGCAGCATTGCCCTGTGCTCCATGCCCTTCGAAAATGAAGCAATGCCCTTTTTAGAATATGATCTGGTTTGTGCTCAGTCTGGCTTGGAACTGTGAAGGTTTCATAATCAAAATAGAGTCATTTACTTAGAGCCTTGACAAAATGGAGTCAGAGAAGACCATGAACAAGCTTCTCAAACACAATTGCTTATAACAAGAATTATCACCAAAGACTCCACCAAAACCTTGACCTTGCACAGATTTTACCATAACCTAACCCCCTCCCCCCCCAAAAAATAGTTATCTGAGGACATCTGCTCAACAATTGCATGCCCAGCCTTGGATAGATGCAACACTTATTATTAATCCTTACAGCCAGAAATAATTGTTTCAATCCAATTTATGTAGCCCTTCTCATTTTCCCTTTAGTTTCATCTTCTTCTCTCTCCCCAAATACACCCACATGTATTTCCATTGCCATGGTTCTTCTTAGTAAACTCATTATCTTTGAAGTATCTCTGTCAGTTTGGTTGACAGAACCAATAACTACTATATGTTTAGACTTGGTCCAACCTAGACAATTTACTTACTATGTCTCTATCCCTATGGGCAATGAGTGCTAGGGGATTAAGGTCAAAGCTTCTGTTTTAGTGAGCAAAAGAATTACTGAAGAATAGGTTAAAATGCAAATTTCTGAGCTCCCATTCAATCAACTGAAGAAGAATTTCAGGGAGAAAATTCATGAAGTCACATTTTTACCAAGATAATAAAGTATTAATAGTTCTGTATACAGTATTAATAGTTCTAACACTGGGATCTGTGGCTCACACATTTGGCCACATTGATTCAGATATTTCAATATGGTACTCAGAGTCACTCTGAAGCTGAGAAAAGCTTGCTGCATGGTCTGTAAAGTCTCAGTAGCTCAAAGACAGAAACTTCATAATCAACTTTTAAGTCAGGCTTTTTAGGACTCTTAATATATTATTCCAACATATATTTACTGAGCTCCTAACATAAGCCAAATGTAATAGTTGAGATTGAAGTAAGAGGCAGCATAGATAAAGTATCTGCTCACACAGAGCTTACATTTTAGTTACAAAAACCAGAATATAAATAGACACATTGACTGGGCCTGGTGGCTCACACCTATAATCCTAGCACTCTAGGAGGCCGAGGTGAGAAGATTGCCTCAGCCTAGGAGTTCCTGGCCAGTCTGAGCAAGAGTGAGACCCTCTCTCTACTAAACATAGAAAAAGGAGCTGAGTGTAGTGGTGGGCACCTATACTCTCACCTACTAGGGAGGCTGAGTCAAGCGAATCACTTGAGCCCAGGAGTTTGGGGTTGCTGTGAGCTATGATACCATGGCAGTCTACCCAGGGCAATGCAGTAGGACTCTGTCTCAACAAGCATCACATGAGAAAGTTCCAAGTGTATACAAGTACAAAGAAGTATGTAAATACAATGGGATAAAATTATAGCGAAATCTTCAGAAAGGGGCTGTTTTTGCTTAAGTCATCAGCAAAGGCTTCTCAGAAAAAGTGGAATTTTAGCTAAGATCTTTTAGATAAGGAGAGGTCAGCCAAAAAAAGGTTATAAAGAGGAGCAGAGAACACAGTGTGTGGGCCAGTTGGTGGGAAATGAGCTCTGTGTGGGCTGGGAGTAGTGGGGGGACAGAGAGAAGGTAGTGTGTAGGACATAGTTAGTGCAAGTAACAATATCCTTCCGCAATATCCTTCCAACAATAGGTCCTTCCAAGGACCTTGGAAGAAGTCAGACTGAGAGGCTGGAGGAAAATCTTCATGTCTTAGTTAGAAACTAATTTATTCCCCTTTCTCTTATTAATGATGTGAGTCATTTACCATCACTTACTGTCCAGACCTTGTTTAAATCCAGTTAGACTTCCAATTCTACCTGCTTAGAACTTTAGAACTTATGTGTCATGCACATCATTTATGAATTCATAGGTTGCAGTCATGCCACTAGAAGATCTAGTAGCTTGTCCCTTTAACATTTCCCTGAGAATCTGGAACTATGATTGACATTGGCCAGAGTCTGGGAATATGGTCCTTGCAGGGTTCTTTATGTTCATGATTGATTTTTTTGTCTACACCTGGAGCAATGGACCATGCCACACTAGCTTGTCAGAATTGCTTTGCACAAGCATCAAGATTGATGATGTGCATTTGATTTTATTAGTAGAGTCTTGAGCTTCAGTTGCTCTGGGTAGTGGCAGAGTAGGGTGAACTAATGTGACCAGATTCTGTAAGCACCTCAGACTCTGAGGCTTAACTGGGCTTCCCTGGGGCAGAAACACTCCATGGAAACTTCTCGTAGTTTGCTGTTGGAAAAAAATCCTGTTCTGTGTGGCCTGAGATGAAGAAGGATTCTGAAGCCTATCATAGGCGCCTGGAATCTTTCAGATTTGAATCTTTTCCCTGCCACTTTTACTCTGTATCATTCTGACGTAATAAACCCAGCCAAGAGCATAACCCTTGTTGGGTATTCTGGGTCCTTCTAGCAAGTTGCTGACCTGGGATGGAGAAGGACTGATGAAATATTGGCTAGAATTTATTTCAGCAGATGGAAAAATTTTAGTTCTTTTTGTGTTTTCTGAGTTACTGTGTGGACTTGTTTCTCCTTTGATGAATTCACTGCCCTTTTTTTTGAGACAGAGTCTTACTATGTCACCCTCGATAGAGTACCTTGGCGTCACAGCTCACAGCAACCTCAAACTCTTGGGCTTAAGCAATTCTCTTGCCTCAGCCTCCCAAGAAGCTGAGACTACAGGTGCCCTCCACAACACACAGCTATTTCTTTGTTGTAGTTGTCATTGTTGTTTGGCAGGCCTGGGCTGGGTTTGAACCCACCAGCACCAGAGTATGTGGCTGGCATCCTAGCCACTAAGCTACAGGCACCAAGCCCACTGGCTTCTCTTTTACTCTTTCGGCTAAATTACTTCTTGGGTCTAGTTTCATACACAATATATTTGTTATTACACAATAACATGCAAAATGTGTAATATACATATACATGTCAATTTAAGTATATGTCACATATGAAGACTATGACTGGCCTTTGCCTTTTGTTCCTGAAGGGGAGATTTTGAATTACTGGAATTTCCTAAGTTGTGAGAGTTTGTTTTTCGTGAGTATCTAAGCTTATGCATAGGAGATGACATAGGTTGAGGAGTGATTAGGCCAATCATGTGATCAGAGAGCCAAGCCTTTGAGCCAGGGATGGTAGATAGGTTAGAGATTCAGTAAATCATGTGGTCAATGATTCAATAAATCCTGACTGTGTAATGAGAACCCGAATATAAACTCCAAACACTGAAGCTCAGTGGAACTTCTTGGTTCATGAACACATTGATGTGATAGTAACATGCTCTGATTCCATGAGGAAAGAGCGTAGAATCTCTGCAGTTTTGACTCTCTAAGATCTCACCCATGTGTCTCTCCTTTTGTCTCATCCTGCATTGCATCCTTTATGATAAAACCATAATTGTAAGTATGATACTTTCCTAAGTTTTGTGAGTCATACTACCATATTATCAAAACTGAGGGAAGAGTTGCAGGTTTTGTAGCCAGTTGGTAAGAAGTATAGATAGCCTGGGTACCCTCTAACTTGCTGCTGGCATCTGAAATGAGTCAGTCTTGGGAACTACGGTCTTTAATCAGAGGGAAGTCTGATTACAACCCGGGAGTTAGCTTTGGAATTAAATGTATTCTAGTATATGTATATGAAGAGTGAAGATCAGTAATTAGGAATCTTCAGGAAATTGAACCAGTGGGAAATATACAGATAGAAGGAGGTTTATTATGGGAATTGGCTCACATGATTATGGAGTTAAGAAATCCTCAAATATTCTGTCTCCAAGCTGGAGAATCAGAAAAGCTAGCAGTGAAATTCAGTCTGAATCCTAAGGTCTGAGAACCAAGAGAGTCAGTGGTATAACTACTAGTCCACGGCCAAGCCAGATATCCAGGAGCACAGGGGTAGGGTGGTTCTGGTGTAGTCCCTGCATCCAAAGGCCCAAGAACGAGGATCTCTGATATGCAAGGGCAGGAGAAAACAAACAACTCACGATAAGAGAGAATTCACTCTTCCTTCACTTTTTTGTTCAATTTGGGTCCTCAACCAATTAGACGATGCCTGCCCACGTTAGTGAGAGTGTGTCTTCTTTACTCAAATCTACTGATTCAAATACTGATGCTTTCTGGGAACATCTGCACAGACTCAGCCAGAATTAATGTTTTATCAGGTATGTGAAATCCCTTAACTTAGTCAAGTTGACACATAAATTTAACCATCACTGTCTAGTAACATGAATGACACATATTCTTCTAAGATAATGCCTTGCTGATGATGCCCAATATCACACATAATTTTTTTTAAGTTGTCCAAGGCCCTTTGAGAATAATAGATAATGAGGCCCAGATTGGCTCTGTCCATAATAAATATTTACAGCCAGAGCCATTCACTTTATATTTGAATTTAATTTCCAAGCCATTTTTCTGCACATTAAATGATGTGCCCAGTATATAAAATTCCAAAGAAAGGCTCGGCACTTATAGCTCAGTGGTTAGTGGATTGGCCATATACACCGAGGCTGGCAGGTTCAAACCCAGCCCAGTCTTACTAAACCACAATGGCAACTGCTGCAACAACAACAACAATAAAAATAGGTGGACATTGTGTTGTACACCTGTAGTTCCAGCTACTTGGGAGGCTGAGGCAAGAGAATCACTAAAGCCCAAGAGTTTGAAGTTGCTGTGAGCTGTGATGCCACAGAACCCTACCAAGGGCAACATAGTGAGACTTTGTCAATAAATAAATAAATAAATAAATAAATAAAATGCCAAAGAAAGTGATGAGTAAGTTTTCCATGCTCAATTTATGTTGGCTTTCTTTTTACCTAATTATTTTGAGAACTCAAAGTATTTCTTACTAGCACAGATTGTCACAAGGCCAATTTTCTGGTAATGAAGAATTTCTTCCTATTATACCTTCTCTGAAACTATTTTCCCCTCAGTGGAGGACCCTAGTCAGGCCAGAAGAGTTGCTACAGCCACAGAAATATATCATTAATGTAAATAGATTTGTCTGCATTTTCGTTTCTGTTCTCACTCTGGTCCCCGTAGCCCCATCCAAGGGAAAACAAAGGTTTTTCTGGCATCAAGATACAGGATTTTGTAAGTTATTTTGTAAAACCATTAATGCTCCACCAAAAATGAAAAAAAAAAAAAAGTATGTCAGGGACATGGGTTTTTGGCAGGAGGAAGGCATTGGGATTAACACACATCAATAGGAGTAGAGTGGTAAATTATAGTCACTATCTGGAGAAGAAATTCAACCACTATTTATAGCAGATTCTTTTTGTATTAAAAGATAATTATTTCATGAACAAAAATTGGTTTCTTTGAAATTCTTGCTGCCCTAATTTCTTTTCATTTTTGGTGCTTCTACTCATTTGCATGATTGGCCTAGAGAACAATTTATCATCCCTCCTTTACGCATCTGATTTTCTAAAGGTCATCTGGCAAGTCAGGGATGACACTGGGATATTCTCTTGGGGTAGCTTCTAATAATTGCACTTCCTCCCCAATGCTTTGGGTGTCTGGCACATTTGTAATTGACAGAAGGATAACAATGCAATTTGGCTGGCTTCCAAGGCCACTCTCAAAAGAGAATGGGATGGTATGGAGTGGCTACACTGCCCAGGTCCATCCCTCAGCCCTCAGGAAAGCAGGCTGAGGCAGGAGAAGGATGAGCGTCACAAAGTCCAAAATAAAGGAACTCTCTCATTTGGATCATTGTTTGTGTTTTTTTTAATTAAAATAAAATACATATAATTAACTATGAAGCTGGATAAGCAAGCTGTGAATAAGGATAGAAATCTGAATGTGGTTTAAATTCTCCTTAGTTATCTTTAGAAATGCACAACCTGTTACTATCTTTGATATTCTATCCTTTCACAAACACTTTGTGCAGGGAACTTTGCTTAGAGATAAAAGCTATGGGAGGGTACACTGATTTTTGAGTGATATTTAACCATACTGATTCAGGTATAAGTGCCTGACTCCAAAATGATGCAGGGATTCCAAAGTGCAGAGAATTAGAACTATTACACCTGAGATTAGAGTGGAAAAAAAGTATCAGTGATCTTCTCCCTTCAAAATGTGGATAAAATAAAAAGAAATAATATTTCTTTGCAGTAGGTGTTTGCCAAGTAATTTACTAACAGATAAAAAAGATATCAAGATTGTCTTTGTACATCTTTCGACAATCTTTTATTGGCCTACTAAAAGAATACACAACTTTTTATTTTAATAGCAGAGACTTTTGTGGTTATTTTATAGAAATGGAGAGGGCTATATGATAATTATGAAAAAAAAACTATTCTCCCCCCTGAAGAGTTAGAAAATATTGGGTTGTCTAGACTTTTGGATTCTCAGGGTCACATTTGAATAAGAGTTGTCTTGGGCCACACATCAAATACACAAATACTAACAAAAGCTAATGAGAAAAAAAAAATCTGTACATACATAATTTTTCTGATATTGGCCACCACAGATAAGCAAAAAAGTCTTCCCATAATAATCTTTTTAAAATTGTCAAGTAGGTCTGTAGTTTGTGATTACTAATATAGAAAATGTGCATATTGAAGTAATAAAACATCTTTGGTTTTTTTTATATTTTTATTTTAAAAGTGAAAGTGGTTTACATAAAACCAGTGGGATATTTGACATTGTATTTAAGAAGTATCAATATCTGGTTCAATGGCAGTAGTTGCAATTCTTAGTGAGTTACCAAGATGCTCATCAAATATTTGGGTTCTAATTTTACCCATAATGTATGTTTCATTCTTGAAAATAGTTGCTCGAAAATGTAGGTACTGCCAAAAAGCAATGACATAGGTAAGACATGATTGCGAAGTGAAGAATATTTGTCTTTGGGAAGATGGGACCTATGAAAGTCCAGTAAAGAGACATGATTAGATTTTTTTCTTTATGCTAAATGTTGGGTTGCATCTCTGAGCATTCCACTTGAAAATCAGCAGGTAACTGCAGACTGAATGGGGACCGAAGACCTCATTCTTAGCAAGGGAAAATACCTCCAGAAAAAGGGAAAAATAAAGAAATACGATGAGCAAGGTGGAATAAAGAAGAGTCAGCTAGTTGACCTTTAAACCAATCATTAAATTTCTTATCTGAGCAGATTTTCTGCTTTTCCTAGAAGCCTGGCCTGTCGTGGATACATCTTGCAAACATCCCTGCTGGGTCTCTGAACACTCAGAAGGAATAATGACCACAAAGGAAACTGTGTGCAAGACCTGGCAAGAAACATTAACTAGGCTGTTTCCTGCCCAGTTAACAGTCAAAGCAAATACCCGTTGTGGAGATTTGTATTTGGCTGGGCAGAGATCAAGGGAACAGCTCAAATCCTGAAATATGGGTAAGACAACTTATATCCCTTATCACAGAGGAAGACTCTCTGTGGTGGTGATCAGAGGAAAATTCCTCTGTCCCACCAATTCTGCAGAGGAGATTGAAGCTAGTGGCATTTTACTTCACATTGAACTAGTGGGGATAAACACCCACCTAGGAATCTGTATATGTGACCACAGACAGCAGGCTGTCCCCACACAAGGCTCAGGTTTCGGATTTTTTTCAAGGCTGCTCAGACCCTTAAAGCTAATGATTACAGAAGCAATGGGAGCTGACACGCTTGCTCAGAGGAACTGCTGATGTCTTTGTTGCCTTCCTCAGCCTACCCTCTGGGCTAAATAAGCAAATAACCTTCAATAGAAGCTGAGGGAAACAAATACTTGGGTGCCACCCCTGTGAACCCCACAAGCTAGGAGTAGTCCCCTGTGTTCCCAACTTTGAAAATTCTATTCTACAAGTCTTGTCTTTTTCTTTCATACAGTTTCTAACTTTACATTTCTTCCAGTCAACTGCTGCCAGATCCACAGGTCTTAAAGGACCCTGCCCTGAAGGCATATTTGTGTTGACTGAAAATGGAGTCACAAATACACCAAAATATTGGTTATTTTCCAGAAATCTTGAGATCTGTTTTCAAATTTTTGTATCAAATCAGAAAACAAAGCTGCATATTTTTTTGCAGTTCACAGGACTGTTTAGTCAACATGTCGAAAGTCATAAAATTGTTGGCTTTAATTTGAGCTTGCTAAAATTTCAGTTTCCTTTGGAACACCATTATAGTTTGAAACATTGTATTAATAAGTGGGTTTTTACCTTGAAGAGGCATGTTTAACACATTTACATGAGTGGATAAATCCACTAACAATGCTAAATCTACTAGCCAGTTTTCATCATCAAGTTCTGGCACAAATTTGGTTTTTGATACCATAAATGATCTGCTAACACATTGCAAATTATAAAGTCTCTCCAACATTTGTCTTTGACTTAACCATCTTCAGAAAAGTAAATGATATCGCCACAGTCGGCACCAGTTCTTTTAAGGAAGTCCTGGAATCAATGATGATTCAATACGACTTGCCTTTTATGAAATTCACAGTCTTGACGACGACTTGCATGACATCATCCATTTTTAAAACTTCAGTGCATAAATTTTCCAGATGTAAAAAAAAAAAAAAAAAATTTTCCAGATGTACTATGCAATGATACTTTATCAAATGTGAGTTTGGGGTGGCAATTGCATCATCTTCTATTAATTTTACAAATCCCTCTCCTTTTCTTACCATCACTGGGCACCATCAATAACTATACCAAATATGTTGACAATGGACAAAGAAAAAAAAAATCACTTTAACATTGTTTACTGTTTAGTGTAAATCTCTTGAGTTAGTTGTGTTTTTTTATTGGTACTAAAGAAATCATTTCTTCAGTGATGTTATATTCCTCATCAATATCTCTAATATATAAAAATGGCAAGTTGTGCCATATTTGTGCTATCACTGCTGTCATCCATTGCCAAAGCATAAAATTTAAAATTACCAGTTTTACTCTCCAATTTTGTCTTTTGGGGGCAGTACCTGTGGCTCATTGAGTAGAGTGCCGGCCCCATGTACCGAAGATGGCGGGTTCAAACCCGGCCTCGGCCAAACTCCGAAACAGAAATATAGCTGGGTGCTGTGGCGGGCGCCTGTAGTACCAGCTACTCGGGAGGCTGGGGCAAGAGAATTCCTAAGCCCAGGAGTTGGAGGTGGCTGTGAGTTGTGTGACATCACAACACTCTACCGAGGGCGATAAAATGACACTCTGTCTTTACCAAAAAAAAAAGTCTTTGTTGTTGTTTTTGAAACAAAGTTTCACTTTGTCAGCTTAGTGTCATAGCTCACAGCAACCTCATACACTTGGGCTCAAGTAAATCTCTTGCTTTAGCCTCCCAAATAGCTGGGACTACAGACATCTGCCACAAAGGCTGGCTAATTTTTAGAGACGAGGTCTCAGTCTTGCTGAGGCTGGTCTCAAACTCAGGAGCTCATGCAATCCCAGAGTGCTGGGATTAACAGACATGACCCACCATCTCGGCTCCAAATTTCTTTTCATGGATTTTTTAATTTCTTCAATCTACCTGGCTATAGACTGACAAGACAAACTGATTTTATAAAATTTTTTTTCAGAGAAAATTATATCTGCCCTGCTTTCCATGCATTGCTTAGTAAACTCACCATCCGTAAATGGTTTTAAATTCTTTCACTATTAACTATGCTGCCATGTAACTAACTTTTACAATGAAATCTGTCTGAGTTACAACTTTTTTAAAAAATGTTATAAAGAATACAAACTTTTTTCCAGTTCTGCTATTTTGTCCTTATGGCACAATCCTTCATACACATCAATTTTGGCAGCATGTTTTGGCATAGAATGCCTTTTCAAATTTTAGTATTGGAAAACTTGCACAAATTCCCTACAAATTAAATAGCGTTCCTTAGTATTTGCCTTAACAAAAATATAGTCATCTGTGTGCTTTCATTGTAATTTTTCTTTTGCAGGATCCTGTTTTCCCTTGACCTGGAGATGCTGTGGAAGCCATGTTGGGCTTAGAAAGCAAGGTTTGGCTGGGTGGGGTGGCTCATACCTGTAATCCCAGTACTCTGGGAGGCCCAGGCAGGTGGATAGCTTGAGCTCACGAGTTCTAGACCAGCCTGAGCAAAAGCAAGACCCAGTCTCTACTAAAAATAGTAAAACTGAGGCAAGAGGATAGCTTGAGCCCAAGAATTGGAGTGTGTTGTGAGCTATGGGCAACAGCTTGGGACTCTGTCTCAAAAAAAAATTTTTTTTTAAGGAAGAAAGCAAGGTTTGGGCCCTTTCATATCTTGGAGGTGTGAGGTGCCCCAGAGCTGTGGAAGTGCCCTTAATAATCAAATAAGAATGCTTATTTGACTTCTAAATATCATTAAATGCCTAACATTGCCCTAGTAGGTTGAAATATTATTGATAAGCATTACCTTGCCAAGTCACCATGAGCACGTCAATTCGATGGTGTCAATTCGACTGTCTGCTCTTGGATGATAACTCTCGGGAAGCCACACACCACATAAAACTGAAACAGGGCATGGGTACAAATAGTGGGAATGTAGCATGTTTATTTTACATGGCATTGCAAAATGACATTTTGTCTAACAAGTTCATGCTCGATACCCATGCAATCAAGTTCCTCAAAAAAAAAAAAAATTCACAAAATCTTTTAAGTAAGTTTATGATTTTGTGTTGAGTCCCATTCATAGCCATCCTGGGCCCCGTGTGGCCCATAGACCATGCATTGAAGACCCCTTGTGTATATATTAAAAATTCAAAATTTTAAATTGTTGAAAGTTTAAAAGTAGATATGTTTGATTAACTATATTTCTTTGAAATGTTTTTAATGGCAGTACATAAAATGATAGTACATAATATTCACATAGTCTTTCTATCTTAGCAAAGTATTTTTACTATTGTCCTAAATGTAGTAGACTGTATAAACAATTCCAGTTCTGCACTTCTCCCAGCATGCATTCCAATATACATGACCATTGCCGTATAACTTACTTTAGCCAGTAGAAAGAGGCCAGATTGAGCATATAATCAACCTCTGGAGACTTAAGCATGTGTTTTGGGTTTCTATTGTGATCTTGTGCTTTAGTTACCACCACAAGGAGGACATTTCTCAGACTAGCCTCCTGGTTCCAAGATGTAGATGGAGCAGAACTGTTCCACTCAGCTATCCCAACCAAACCAACTGAGCAGAGTTCTCAGGTAAACTGCAATTGCATGAACAGTAATAGGACAGCACCTGTGGCTAAAAGGAGTAGGGCACCAGCCCCATATGCCGGAGATGGTGGGTTCAAATCCAGCCCCACCCCCCAAAAAATTCATGAAAGGTAATAATAGATAATTTTTCTGTCAATCTCCCGGGTTTGGGGATGGTTGACTCTGCAGCAATAGCTAAGTGATTCTCATAGTAGTAAGGCTGGAGATTTTTGCCCCTTGTGGTTTACTAAAGACAATACAGAGACCGTAAAAATGGATGAATGGCTTACATAAAATCGCAAGCAAATCAACATTACATCAGGCTTCAGACCCATCTCTTGATTTCAAGAGCCCTTTTAGGGCTCCAAGAAGCCCTTATTAGGAAGCAAACATGTTATTAAACTCCAAGAAGCCCTTTTAGGAAGCAAACATGATGATTTTAAAAGTGTACTGAATCTCCGACAGGAAGTCTATTCTTGTGTTACAGACTGTTCCGTGCTGTCAGCCATCTTGCTCATGGGTTAAAGCCATGTGATCAATGCCGTTGGTTGCAAACCCCAACACTGTCTGTCAGGGACAATACCTTGCTCTCTGTGAGGAGACACAGCATAATATCCTGTTCACAGCATAATGCACAAGAATTGATGGGCATCCATAATCTTTAGAATGGCTTTTTTAAAAAAAGTGAAGTGTTTAAACCTTGCTTTGTTTTTACCCAAATTCAACATTTTCCTGGAGCTGAGATCAAGAGTTATTAAATGTGAATGGATATAGACAGGATGGCCTTCTATTTAATGCATCCCTCTTCACTTGCCTAGGGCTCAGAAAGTTCCACATAGCTGGAAACATTAATTAAAATTCTGCTTTTGTAAGAAATTCCGCAAGGCCCTCTTGCAGTACCACATACTAAGTTTTTATAAGTGACAACCAAAAACATAGAGTTGTGACCAACTGAGGCTGCCCGATTTCATACATGGGGGAAAGAATTCCTACCAAAAAAGTACCAGAAAACCATCAGATTTCAACTTCTGCATGGACATACTTTATGTTTGGCAGGGGAGATGTTACTTTTATATTTATTTTATTTTTGCTTTTCCGAGTACATTTGTATAGGCAAACTCTGTTCCTTATTTCCTGTTGGCATCTTCAGGGACACATTTAGAGGCTGAAGCCAATAAAGCTACTTTGGCATCTTGTAATATATTTTGCAGGTTCAGCTGATTCAGAAGGCCTCAGTGGAAGACTTTTAATAATTGGGCTTCCGAAGTTGTGCGAACACTGACAGGTAATCTTCGTGCCCATAAATTTGACAATAACAATCTCACTGCTCTTATGTTTTAACTGCCACCAACACACTGATGACTCTGAGTTTTTTAAATTTAGTAGAGACCTTTCCCCAGTCTCAGACTTCTATATTCAATTGCTTTTTTGGATATCTACATGTGATGCCCCCAAGGCACTTTGAAATTAACACAGACAAATCTAAAGGAACCGCCTTCCTGGAACACTTTGTCTTCCTGGATCACCTGACTCATTTAATGGCCTCATCATCCACCCTGTCGCCTAAGCTCTCATCCCAAGTAGCATCCTTGACTCATCTTATTTCTGTGGTCTTCACTCTCTGCTGTCATAAAGCCCTGCCAATTTTACCCTACAAATATTTCTGAAATCTGTCTTCTCATTTATAATTTCAGCCTTCTCAATGTCTCTCAAGTCAAGTATTTATTACAGCTACAGTCTTACACCCTTTAAATTTCTCTTTATGTGAAAGCTGAACCAGGTCACTCTTACAAGTGAATGGACTCTAGTAGGCTACTTACTAAAATTCAAACTCCTTAGTTTGGCCTTGTAGAGTCTGAGTTACATGGACATTAGCTTTGTCTTAAGCATCATATATATAGAAGTGGACTCTGGAGGCCTATTTAGCCCAATTTCTTTTTTTGCTTGATTATATAATCTTGAGCACATCTCTCAACACACATGTGCCTCAGTTTTCTCTTTTGTAGAATGCAATTATAATGCTACTTATCTCAAAAGGTTGTCATGTGACCAGGTGCAGAGGCTCAGACCTGTAATCCTAGCACTCTGGGAGGCCAAGGAGGTGGATTGCCTGAGCTCAGGAGTGACCAGCCTGAGCAAGAATGAGACCCCATCTCTACTAAAAATAGAAAAATGAGGCAGGCATTGTGGCTGTAGTCTCAGCTACTTGGGAGACTAAGGCAAAGGTTCACTTGAACCCAAGAGTTTGAAGTTGCTGTGAGCTATGATGCCGTGTCACTCTATCCAGGGTGATAGAGTTAGACTCTGTCTTAAAAAACAAACAAAAAAAGAGGTAGTCATGAGCATTAGGAGAGTTAATATGGTAAATAATTCAGAGTTTTTTCTGACCCATAATAAGCACTCTATAAACGTTTCTCAGTCTCCAACTTTCTGCTTCAGATATTCCAGTCTACCTGTCATTTCTTGCATGTACCATGTTGTTTCTGTATCAAACTTCTTTATTTGCCTGGGAATCTCCAATTCATTCCTTATTTGATCATTAGGGTTATTGAGTGAACTTTTCATGCCTTCATTCATTCACTACACTGTAACTTGTTGAGCAGTAACTCTGTATGATTTGAAGGTTGTGCAAAGGTGACCACAAATACTATGTCACACTAGCTTCAAAGGAAGTTGTGGGAAGATGGGGTGGAAGGATGGGTAAACACACAAAATAACTTAATTAGAGGAGAAGGTGTTGTTGTTGAAAAGGCAAGACCAGTGGTTCTCAACCTGTAGGTTACAACCCCTTTGGGGTCAAATAACCCTTTCACAGGGGTCGCCTAAATACATCCTGCATATCAGATATTTAGATTACAATTCATAATAGCAGCAAAATTACAGTAGCAACGAAAATAATTTTATGGTTGGGGGTCACCACAACATGAGGAACTATATTAAAGGGTCACGGCATTGGGAAGGTTGAGAACCACTGGTCTAGACTATATAGAAAAATATTGCAGAGGCACTAACTTAGTTTGGAGGAGGTACTTTGGGTGTCCCCTCCTTTGGGAAGTTGTTCTTACTGCCCAGCTGAGGTTAAGTTTCCCTCCCCTGTGCTCTCAGGCATACCTGGTACACTAGTCAGATTAGGTTGCTACAACAAAAGACCATAGCCCGAGTGTTCTTAACAACAGACATTTACTTTTTACAGTTCTGGAGGCTGGGAAGTCCAACATCAAGGAGCCATCCAATTCAGTCCCTGGTAAGGGGCCTCCTCCTGGCAGCTGCCCACCCTGTCACTATGTCCTCACATGGCAGACAGTGGTCTCTTTCTCTCTCTTCTTTCAGAGCCCCTAATCTTCTCATGATGGTTCTACCCTCATGCCTCATCTAACCCTAATTACCTCCTGATGGCCCTGTATCCAAATACCACTCACTGGGGGGGTCAGGACTTCAACATATGAATTTTGGAGAGTAACACAATTTAATCCATAGCATCTGCCTAGTCTTGGCCAGAAAACTTACCTTAAGTTAGTGAAAATATCTGTTTCCTTTTCTACTTTTCCTTTTGGATGACAGCAAGTGACTTCAGAGCAGGTGGTGCATCTTTCAGCTCTGTGGCCCCAGAGCGAGACACACTCGCAGACGTCCAGTAGTGGCACAACCAGTCTTTGTAGAACTAGACTGTGCTGCTCAGGGACTCATTCAGAGTGGGGCCGCTGGTGGCGACATTTTTGTTTTCTCTGAAGCTAACTTACACAATACTACTGTATTAAAAATGCTAAATTACATAATAATATGAATGCCATGGAGAAATGTATTGTATTCCTGAAATGACTTTGTGCAAATCATTTTCCCCTACTCAGCTCCAGTTTTTTCATCTATAGAAACAGGATCTTTGATCCAATATCTGAAGTCCCTCTCTACTCTGTCATTCTGTAAATCTACCTTCTGGTCATACCTTTTGGCCTCCTGTAACAAATATCCTTTCTTCTCCTGATTTCCTTCCTAGCTCTGTCACCTGTGTCCCTCAGTCCTCTTTGCTTGTTTCTTTGCATGTTTCTCCCCCTCAGTAATGGGGAAAATCTTTCTTTTTGGGGGGGGGGGAATTTTGTGCAGGGCCAGGCTTGAACCTGCTACCCCTGGTATATGGGGCAGGCACCCTACTCCTTGAGCCACAGGTGCCGCCAATAATCGAGAGAATCCTGACCTCCTTTTATTGTCTAAACCACATGTGCAAACTAGGTCCAGAGACCACATCTTCTCCCACTGCCTGTTTTTGTACACAAAGTATTAAGAGAACACAGCCATGCCAGTTCATTTACTACTTTCTATAGATGCTTTCACATTACAGGGGCGGAATGGGATAGATTCCACAAAGACTGTGTTCTTGACCCAACAGACAGAGCAATCTTTTAAAAACATAACTATCTATTTTCATAGCCTTGCTTTTTATAGCATTTATCACTAATTCATATGAATATTTTTCAGGAGTGTTTATTGTATATGCTCCAGGAGGAAAGCTCTATTTCTTCTTGGGTACTATTATATTTCTGGTAGCTAGATGAAGATTTATCTGTGGCCAACCAATAAGTATGTGTTAAGCAAATGATCACCTTTTTGTAAACCTTTGAGGATTAATTATTACCTAATGGGGAAAAGTAATGGCTGGGCATGGTGGCTCAACCCTGTAATCCTAGCACTCTGGGAGGCCAAGGAGGGAGGATTGTATGAACTTAGGGGTTCAAGAACAATGTGAGAAAAGGGGGACCCCATCTCTACTAAAAACAGAAAAAATGTCTGAGTGTCATGGCAGGCACCTGAAGTCCCAGCTACTGGTGAAGTTGAGGCAGGAGGATCACTTGAACCCAAGAGTTCCTGTGAACTAGGCTGATGCCATGGTGTTCTAGCCTGGGCAACAGAGTGAGACTCTGTCTAAAGAAATAAATGTGAAAAGTTCTGGAATAGCCACAAGACCCATCTAACGAGTCATGTGTGTCTCTCTCTAGACCTATTTATAGGCACTTATTCTATTCTTCCTTCTTCTATTCATGGTTTAAGTCAAACTGGATTTCCGCTAGTTTGCCATTTCCTGCCAAAGTCCTACATCTTGACTTGTCTCCAGTGTTGGTCATGTTGATCCTTTTACATAGACAGTTTTCAAAAGCTTCTTTATCCCTTCACCACTTGCAAATGCCTGCTCAATCTACAAGGACCTATTTAAGTACGATGTACTTTCTTCAATTTTCCTTCAATACCTCCTACTTCCCACTTTCTGCTTAGGGAGAAATGTTTACAACTGAATAATCATTCTGCCAGCTTACCTGGCATTTAAAAACTGATCTGGCCATCTGGGAGGCTTGAGCAGAGGCTTGGCCATCTGGGAGGCTTGAGCAGATCTGGATTGCTTGAGCTCAGAAGTCAGAGACCAGCCCAAGCCAGAGCAAGACCACATCTCTACTAAAAATAGAAAAACTAGCCAGGCATTGTGGTGGGAGCCTGCAGTCCCAGGTACTTGAAAGGTGAGGCAAAATGATGGCTTGAGCCCAAGAGTTTGAGGTTGCTAAGAGCTATGATGCCACAGCACTCTATGGAGGGATACACAGTGAGACTCTGTCTCAGAAATAAATAAATAAATAAATAAATAAATAAATAAATAAATAAATAAATCTGATCTGGCCAAAGAGAAGTGCCTTTGCCTCAATTTCTCTAGAAATCAGAGCTAGAAACAAGGGTTTATATGCAATTACTTGGCAAGTGATTCAAGAGATCAAGAATGAACATTAACTCCATTTTCTTTCTGAGAGTAAAACAGAAAAGTATAAGAAGCCTGAATAACAGTGAATTTTCAAGTTAATCACCATTGTTAGCAACTGGGGTCCTATTACACTGGGATCATCTAAGAACTTCATAGAAAAAGCCTCAGAATCATCTGCCCAAGGAATGAAAGGGGAAGTATTTAATCATTGGTTTCTATTCCCCACTGGCCAAGGAGTGTTCTCATAGGTTGTTAATCTTCCATAGCTTTGGTTTTTACATGAGTGAGGAGCAGGTTTCCATAGGTTGCCTATGAGCTGCTTTAATGCTGCCTGTGCAGGAGGCGTTAGATACACAGGGAAGCTAAATGCAGTGTTGTTAGGTGGCACCTGCCTGAAGCTGGCTACTGCAGTATTGACTAAAAAGACTCGAGATAGGAAACAGATCTAATTCAACATAAAAGTGACAGGTCTGCTGGGATTTCTGAGCAAGTGCCTGCTTTCTTGACAAAGAGAAATGACACATTTGGTTCTACTTCATCCCTCCTGTCTTCACTCTACCTTCAGTGAGTACTCGACGTCTAGTAATCCTCTTGAGATTTGGAGCTGCTATGCCCGAGGAAAAGGCCAAAAGAAAATTGGAGGCAAGGCTGGGTGAGGCGGCTCACAACTGTAATCCTAGAACTCTGGCTATGCCAATACAAGGGGATGGCTTTGGCCAAGAGTTCCAGACCAGCCTGAGCAAGAGCAAGACGCCATCGCTACTAAAAATAGGAAAATTATCCAGCCGTGGTGGTAAACACCAATAGTCCCAGCCAGTCAGGAGGCTGAATTGGGAGGATCACTTGAGCCCAGGAATTTGAGGTTGCTGTGAGCTCGACTGATGCCACTGCTCCCTCTCCTTGGGTGGCAGAGTAAGACTCAGCTTCAAAATAAATAAATAAATAAAAATGTGGAGACATTATCCCTCACAGCACTAAGCTATTGGAATAGTTGGTCATAAATTATTATATCTGGAATTTGTATCATATCATATTTAAAAACTACTATTTATTTAAACTACTGTTTAATTTTTGCAGCTAAGTGTGTTTCTAATCCCTCCCTCCAGCGTGCTCACATAGCACATTTTTGCATTATTCCCCTAGCTCTATCATGTTGCATAATAGTTCTTTTTCAAAATATCATTTCCTCCGCACCTTCACAGGTATGGACATAACTTGATCGTCTTTGTGTCCCCACCTCACATGCTCCTGACAAACGGTAGACAACATAAAAGCTGCATGGATGCTGAATGGCAGAAGGTGGTTCCTGCTCCATGGAACCACTGAGGAGCAAACCCCACTGTAAACAAGAACCCTCTAGTATTTATAGTGTCCAAGTCAATGACATCATAGAAATTCAGTAAATATGTCAGTCTGAGAAAGAGGTCTGAGGAAATGTGCAAGGAAAGAATGGATCATATCATTAATATTAATCATCTCTCCTCTTTGTAAATAATTCAGAGCAAAGACAGGTATAGCTTTAAAACTTCAATTAATTTATGGATTTCAAAGCTTTATACTCCAATAAGGAAGCTTTAGTATTAGTACAACATGACAAAGAAAAGAAAAAGAATAAACAGTTTTACGCTAGCCACCTTGACAACTACTTTCCCTGAAAAGATGATTTCAGATCCCCAGACTAAATATTAAACTTTAACTCACACTGGCTCAACCATGACTATGTTCTTACTTTGTTTCTTCCACCTGTTTGTTATTACATGTGTATGTTTTGCTGAAATTGGGACTTTAAAGATGACGAAAAGAACATCTTTGTTTTTGTGGTTGGAGAATTCTTCGAAAAATGTCTTGCAAGTTCAAAACGAGAATGCACAATGTGGGAAGGTCTTACTTGCCTGGTAATGCCAATTTTTAGTAAAGACTAATCCTTTTCATCTCATCTTGCCATTTCTGAAATATGTGGGGAATCAAATTGAAAATAAGTTTCCTCTGAGCTCAGAACAGAGCCTAAGAGAGAATAGTTTGTGATTCCCACTTTCAGAGGAACTGGCACACCCATCTTGCTGTCTGTGAAAAATTGTTGCAAGGACTTTAACATAGTAATGATTGCCTTTGGCAATAAACCCAGACTCCTAAGTTTAACGTAAGAGTTTTTTTTTTTTCTTTCGTTTCACACTTTTAATTTTAATGAAGTAGCTAATAAAATTATTCAAAACTAAACAAAATAATCCTGGTAAGCTTGTGTCCCAAGGATGCTCACACTTAAAAATTTAATATATTTATTTACAATTTTCTTTCTCTAGATATGTAATATATCTTGTGATATCAAAATGTTACCCAGAAAAAGTCTAACAGATCTACAATTAAATCATAAACTACTTTTACTCATAACTCTTAATTATGAATATTATCCATGATATGATCTATTTTTTCGCAACATAATTATAATGTCTGCCTAGGAGTTTGTTGTTCAGCTGAGCCATAATTAATTAATCTACTAATACAGTAAAATCTCCATAGTTAACCACCTTCTTACATTGACCTCCTCCTTAAGTTGACCTAATTTTCATAGACTGGACACGTACCACATGTACGTATCAATTCAGTAGGCCTAGTTCCTTATTTTGTCCACCTCCGTATGTTGACACATTTGTTCTAGTCTCTTGGGTGGTCAACTTACAGAGGTTCTACTCTATATAGGTTTTTTCAATTCTACTTGTCATATTGAGCATAGTGAACACAAATTACTTTTACTTTCTCTCCAGAATCATTTCATATGGGGCACTAACTACTCCTTTGCTTCTGGGGAGATGTAAGTCACAGGCTATTATCCACTCCTGGCTACAAAGACCTTGGCTTAGCTACCTTCATCCCCTGGGGAAAGGGATTGGTCTAACTTTAAGAGGGTAACTCACAAAGATAAAATCAGTACCTCTCCTGTATTGATACGTAGCAGGCAGGGAAGGGTGGGAGTGGAGGGGTAGTTGTGCTTTTCTCTTAATGTTGCTTTGCTAAGTTGTAATGGTTTGAGCCAAGAGTTCCCAGAAGCTTTGTACCAAAGTTTCCTAGAGGAAATGTACTGGTAGTTGAGGGAAAATAGTGATTAGACAAATAGTGGAGACTGACTGAGAAGTTAAAGACAAGAGAAAGAGTGCTAATTTTGTAGCTCAAGCTGTCGGAAAACATATCTACTACTGAATTTTCTTGTTTCATTAGCCAATATACTCTTTTATTTATTTTTTTTGTGAGACAGAGTCTCACCATGTCACCCCTGGTAAAGTGCTGTAGAGTCACAGCTCACAGCAACCTCAAACTCTTGGACTTAAGCGATTCTGTTGTCTTAGCCTCCCAAGTAGCTGGGACTACAGGCATCCACCATAATACCTTGGATATATTTTTATTGTAATTGTCATTTGTTGTCTAGCTGGCTCAGGCCAGGTTCGAACCCACCACCTTTGGTGCATGTGGCTGACACCCTAACCACTGTGTTACAGGCACTGTGAAGCAGCCAATGCACTCTTATTTATTAGTATTATTATTTCTACTTTAACTTATTTGGTCAGGATTTCAGATAGGATCTAAATAATAAATAATTTTAATGCAATAGGTCACTACATTTTTCATTAAGGAGATTCTCTTCATCTCTTTTGTTCTGACATTATTTTGATGCACAATTAGTAACAAATTTTTAACATAATGATGTTCCGAATATGACCTGGGAAATACTTAATTCACAAGTTGTATTTTGTTATATACACTTTTCATGATGAAAAAGGCTTTACTCCTACAGACTGTTATTTTACGAGCCTTTTTGGTTCCTTCAGAAGAGCTCAGCTCTGGCAAGTGTACTACAGAAATGTGATGAGAAGATGAACAAATGATTGAATTTTCTCCCTGAGGGTCCCCAAGAGTTTCTTTTTAAAGGCACATTGATTCCCTTAGGTTATGAGAGAACACTATATCAACCATGATGAAACACACACAGTTCTCTTTGGTCCTTCAATTTTATATAGCAGTAAAAAACTTCATTGTGTGTATGGCAATTTTTCAACAAAAATATAAGCTGAACTTTGAAAACATGAATTTTGTTCCCAGGGTAAGCACTACAAAGTCCTGCTGAGATTTAAACGCAGACGAGGGAAACACTTGCTAGGTATTTGGTTTTGAAGTCCAGATATCTACAGAAATTTTGAAATTTTGAGGAAAGCATAATTCGAAGGAGTTAGAAAGCTTTTCTTTTTTTGTGGAGACAGAGTCTTACTTTACTGCCCTCAGTAGAGTGCCATGGCATCACACAGCTCAAAGCAACATTCAACTCATGGGCTTAGGCAATTCTCTTGCCTCAGTCTCCCGAGTAGCTGGGACTACAGGCACCTGCCACAACGCCCAGCTATTTTTTGTTGCAGTTTGGCTGGGGTCGGGTTTGAACCCACCACCCTTGGTATATGGGGCTGGTGCCCTACCCACTAAGCCACAGGCGCCACCCAGGTTTTCTTTTTTTTTTAAACCGTTAAGATTAAATTTAACAGGCTAGGCACCCATCGCAGTGGTTAGGGCACCGGCCACATATGCTAGGGCTGGCAGGTTCAACCTGACCCAGACCAGCTAACCAACAAATGACAACTACAACAAAAAAAATCTGGGCATTGTGATAGGTGCCTGTAGTCCCAACTACTTGGGAGGCTGAGAGAAGAGAATTACCTAAGCCTAAGAGTTTGAGATTGCTGTGAGCTGTGACATCACAATACTCTACAGAGGGTAACATAGTGAGACTCTGTCTCAAAAAAAAAAATAGAAAAACTAGCAGGGCATCATGGCAGACACCTGTAGTCCCAGCTACTCAGGAGACTGAGGCAAGAAGGTACTTAAGCCCTTGGAGGTTGCTGTGAGCTGTGATGCCACAGCATTCTGAGGGCAACATAGGGAAATTCTGTCTCAAAAAAAAAAAACTGTATTTAACACTTTAAAGATAGTGTTTCCAGTCCTGAAAAAAAGAAACTAAGAGGAAAGGCTTTCCTGTTCTGTTTTGCTCGATCACTTGGCAATACTTGTCACATTTTTCCTCTTCCTCGTCATCCTGGGAACATTCAAGCTTCCATGAATGACTGGTTTCTGTCCAGGTTTACAAAGAGGCAAAATAAAAAAAAACCCATAAGGTTCAGTTTTAGTTATAAAGGGTAATTTCAACATCAGAAACAACAGACTCATAGCAACTAATTAATGAGGCAAGTGTCAAAAACAGAGGCTAAACAAACAGCTAAAACAATGCGTGGTATAATAAACAATTATGATTGACTCGTCTACTCTTTTTCAGCATGCTGACCAACAAGCTTATCAACTATACCAGTATTTTCTACCTTGCAATGAGTTTAGTTGGTATATTTCTTTCTTTCTGAAGTTCTACAAGTTCCTTACAACTGAAGTAAATATGGCATTGTTGTAACACCCTGCTTACAAGATGCCATATGCATAGGTAGAGAGAGTGTCCAAGTCCAAAGGCAGATCCAACTCATGAAGGTTCCATTTCAGCAGAGGCAAAGTAGGTACCTGCAACCTCAGACCATGTTCCAGCTGGATATTTTACCTCAACAGCATGAAGCAAGTGGGAAGCATCAAATTCTCTCTGTAAGGGTTCTGTTCACCCTTCTTTCCCCTCAATACCAGTAGTCTCTTCTTCGCATCTGCCTTATGGACCCTGGCTAAGCATCATGCCCCTGGTCCTGTTGAAGTTGACCATCACAGGTGTCCAATGTTGCAGACTCTAATCCCATTGCCTCTCTGACCCTTATTTTTCTATCCCTGTCTTTAACTGCGCTCTAGGTCAACCATCGGGAAGCTCACATTCCCAGCTTATCACCTTCTTGCTCAAGCTGAAATACTTTCTCTTTTAATGGCCCTGCTTCCTCTGCCCCTTTCTCAACAGGTGGCTCTTTTCTCTCTGTTATTAAAGCATCTGATGACAGCATCAGATGTCCTACCTCTCTTCACTGCCACTTCCACACCATTCTTGCTTACAGCGTAAACAGTCATCACTGAGTCTTATTTTATGAAACTCTGTCAGCCAATGTTCCTCCTTTTTTCACCCACCTTCACGTCATCTTCTCTCTTTCTTTGGAACTTTTTTTTTTCTCCTGGTACATTGCTACTTTCTTCAACATTACCAATATCATATATATATGTTTTTTGAGACGCAGCCTCACTCTGTCACCCTGGGTGGAATGTTATAGCAACCTCACAGCAACCTCAAACTCTTGGGCTCAGCAATTCCCTTGCCTCTGCCTCCTGAGTAACTAGGACTACAGGTGTCCAACACAACACCCAACTAGTTTTTCTATTTCTATTTATATCTTTTTATTAAGTCATAACTGCGCACATTAACGCGTTTATGGGGCACAATGTGCTGATTTTATATACAATTTTGAATGCTTATGTCAAACTGTTTAAATAAATAGCCTTCACCTCTCTTACCTGATTGTGTCATTAAGACATTTATACTCTGCTCTTACTGGATTTACATTTACAAATGTTACTGGACATTTATACTCTGCTCTTACCTTTGCATTATAGACAATAGGTAAGGTCCCACTGATTACCCTTCCCTGGTCTCTCCCCTCCCCTCAGCCTCCTCTTCCTGCCTTCATTCTAGGCTATACTTGTGTTTTATCATTCATATGAAAGTGTGGGTGGTTATATATTGCTTTCATAATAGTACTGAGTACATTGGATACTTTAGATGAGGTCTCACTCTTGCTCAGGCTGGTCTCAAACTCCTGAACTCAAGGAATCCACCTGTTTCAGCCTCCCAAAGTGCTGGGATTACAGGCGTTAGCCAGACTCATGATCTCTACAGCACCCTCCTCTTAATTTCTTGGCCCCATCTCCTCCCATGTCCTTGTTCTTCACTCCGTCTCAGGCACTTTTCACTGGCATACTCTTTCTTGACCATGTTCTTTGCCTACAATTCTTCACATTCTCTTTTCAACCACAAATTTCTGTTTTCTAACTCCTTCCCTATAGTACCCAAATTTCAATAACAGTTCAACCCTCAAGAATATCTAATGCTTCAATCTCATCAATACCTTACTGTATTTCACTGACTATCCTCTCCCAAGTCTTCTATTTCCTCAACATACTGTTTAAATGTAAAGGTCAGTTACGAATATTGTTTACAATTTATCCATTATTATAATTCATTTTCTTACAACTAAAGTGACTCTCTTTTCTCTCTGTGGAAAACCACAACCCTGGTTAAATTCCCCTCTCTATGTAATCAATGCCTTCCCAGCACTGTTGAAATTGTCAGCAGAAGACACAAAACATCCTGATTAATCTCATTTTAAATTCATCGCTCATCTCAAGTTGGTCCTTACTGCTGCCTGTCAAGCATCTCAGACATCCTTACCCCCTTCTCTCTTTTAATTTATAGTTAGTGCTGCTCAAACTCTAATAGAAAAACGTAAAATCACCTACGGAATATGTATTTAATCTAATGGAAAATCTCTCACTTCTAACTTCAAAGCATATGAAGAATTCATGCTGTTCTCACTGTTCCTACAGCCACCACGCTGGACCAAATCACTCTGCCTAGATTATTGCAATAATCTAATTAATCCACCTGCTTCCACTTTTGCTAAATTTATTTGACACAGTAGATAGATTGAATCTCTCCAAAAGTAATTCAGAGCCTGTCAATCTTCTGCTTAAGCTCCTCTGGAGTTATTACGACCAGATGAAATATTCTTGCTCTGCCCTTCAGGCTCGGTCTGTTCTGACCCTTGCTATCTTCCTACTGCCATCTCCTCTTCCTTTCCCCTCTGCCCTCTGCTTCAGCATGTGCACGCTTTAGTGGCAGGCCTGGTTTAGCACCTCAGCTTTCTCTTTTTTGAGCCTCCTCAGCCCTTGTCTGGCTCATGCCATCAGTGCCTTCACAACCTCACTCAGAACTCCAATTCTCAGTAAGACATTTCCTGGCTAGCTTCTCTAAAATTCCCTCCAACATGTTTCTTTTTGACATTGATCACTATCACACATAATACCTCTTTTACTTATTTACTTTTTTTGTTTTTTTTTTTTTTTTGGAGACAGAGTCTTCTTTGATGCTCTTAGTAGAGTGCCTGGCATCACAGCTCACAGCAACCTCAGACTCTTGGGTTCAAGTGATTCTCTTGCTTCAGCCTCCCATGTAGCTGGACAATAGGCACCTGCCATAATGCCTGGCTAATTTTTTTTTCTTTTTTTTTTTTTAAGAGACAGGGGTTCTCACTCTTGCTCAGGCTGGTCTCCAAACTGGAAGCTCAGGCAATCCACCTGCCTCAGCTTCCCAGAGTGCTAGGATTACAAGTGTGAGCCACCACACCCAGCCTGCTTATTTACTGTATTGTCTGTCTCCCCCACTGGAAGGTAAGCTCTAAAAAGGCGGTAATTGTCATTTATGTTTTCTTCCTCAGGACTTATTCTAATGACCAGTGTGACACATGATAGGGGGTTAAAAGGTATTTGTTGAGTAAACAAATCTACTCGAAATCTTATGAGACAATATTCACATAAATAACTTAAAGTTTTGGTATCTATCATTTTATTGGCTGAGCTGTAAGCAAATGCCAATAACTGTTAAAGACAACAAATTTGGATAGTCCTGGACTTGAGCATACATCAATGTCAATTCTCTCTTTGCTTTATCTTCTATTCCCATCACACACTCACAGCTCCTGTCTAGGGAACAAAATGGCGGGCAGAAGTCATAGAAGTCAACTTTTGTCAACTTTGCTGGAGGACAAAAGTTTTGCACACAGATTCACTATTCTGCAGCTCAGCCCCAACCTAGGGTATGTAATGAGAGCCTCTTGACCGTGGTATAGTCAGGCTCCTCAAACTTGAGATCACTGTCTGCCTCCTATAGCCCTCATCCTTGTGTCCCTCCCCCACCATCAACTGAGCTCTGCTTCCATGTTTTTTGGTTGTTTTTTTTTTTTTTATTGTTGGGGATTCATTGAGGGTACAAGAAACCTGGTTATACTGATTGCATTTGTTAGGTAAAGTCCCTCTTACAATCGTGTTTTACCCCCAAAAGGTGTGGCACACACCAAGACCCCACCCCCCCTTCGCTCCTTCCCTCTCTCTGCTCTTCCTTTCCCCACCCCTCCCTCATTCTTTCTCTCTCTCTGCTCTCCCCTTCCCCCACCCCCACCAAGTCATTAATTGTCATTAATTGTCCACATATCAAAATTGAGTACATGGGATTCATGCTTCTCCATTCTTGAGATGCTTCACTAAGAATAATGTGTTCCACTTCCATCCAGGTTAATACAAAGGCTGTAAAGTCTCCATTTTTTTAATGGCTTAGTAGTATTCCATAGTGTATATATACCATAGCTTGTTAATCCATTCCTGGGTTGGTGGGCATTTAGGCTGTTTCCACATTTTGGCGATTGTAAATTGAGCTACAATAAACAGTCTAGTGCAAGTGTCCTTATAATAAAACGATTTTTTTCCTTCTGGGTAGATGCCTAGTAATGGGATTGCAGGATCAAATGGGAGGTCTAGCTTGAGTTCTTTGAGAGTTCTCCATACTTCCTTCCAAAAAGGTTATATCAGTTTGCAGTCCCACCAGCATTGTAAAAGTGTTTCCTTCTCTCCACATCCGTGCCAGCATCTGCAGTTTTGAGATTTTGTGATGTTGGCCATTCTCACTGGAATTATATGGTACCTCAGGGTGGTTTTGATTTGCATTTCTCTAGTAATTAGGGATGATGAGCATTTTTTCATATGTTTGTTAGCCATTCGTCTGTCTTCTTTAGAGAAGGGTCTATTCATGTCTCTTGCCCGTTGATATATGGGATTGTTGGCATTTTTCATGTGGATTAATTTGAGTTCTCTATAGATCCTGGTTATCAAACTTTTGTCTGGTTCAAACTATGCAAATATCCTTTACCATTGGGTAAATTTTCTATTTGCTTTTGTTGTTGTTTCCTTAGCTGTACAGAAGCTTTTGAGTTTAATTAAGTCCCATTTGTTTATCTTTGTTGTCATTGCAATTGCCATTGCAGTCTTCTTCATGAAGTCTTTCCCCAGGCCAATATCCTCCAGTGTTTTTCTATGCTTTCTTTCAGGATTTTTATTGTGTCATGCCTTAAATTTAAGTCCTTTATTCATCTTGAATCAATTTTTGAGAGTGGAGAAAAGGGAGGGTCCAGTTTCAGTCTTTTACATGTGGATATCCAGTTCTCCCACCACCATTTGTTGAATAGGGAGTCTTTCCCCCAAGGTCTGTTCTTGATTGATTTATCAAAGATTAGGTGGTTGTATGATGTTAGTTTAATTTCCTGGTTTTCTATTCGATTCCAAATATCTATGTCTCTATTTTTGTGCCAGTACCATGCTGTCTTGACCATTATGGCTTTGTAGTACAGCCTAAAATCTGGTATGGTGATGCCCCCATCTTTGTTTTTATTACTAAGAACTGCCTTAGCTACACAGGGTTTTTCTGGTTCCATATAAAACACAGAATCATTTTTTCCAAATCTTGAAATTATGATGTTGGTATCTTAATAGGGATGGCATTAAATAGGTAGATTGATTTGGGAAGTATAGACATTTTAACAATGTTGATTCTTCCCAGCCATGAGTATGGTATGTTCTTCCATTTATTAATATCCTCTGCTGTTTCCTTTCTTAGGTTTTAATAATTTTCTTTTCTTTCTTTCTTTCTTTTTTTTTTTTTTTTTTTTTTTGTAGAGACAGAGTCTCACTTTAGCGCCTTCACACATCTCACAGCTCATAATTTTCTTTATAGAGGTCCTTCACCTCCTTTGTGAAGTATATACCTAGGTATTTCATTTTCTTTGAAGCTATGGTGAAGGGAT
>CAUYON010098174.1:0-12623 GCA_963573935.1 Arctocebus calabarensis | reverse complement strand
TTCTTCTGTGAACTGGAGACAGTAATAAGACTTCCCTCTAAGAGACAACACCTCCTGGGCTCCAGGAGTCCACACATGCAGTGTTTTTGTGCAGGATGGGCACTGGGTACGGGCTTTGCAGTGCAAAGAAGTGCAGATCTGTCTCAGCGCCTCTGGCTCAATGGGCCATGTACACCTGAGCTGGTGGGTTCGAATCCAGCCCGGACCTGCCAAACAACAATGATGGCTGCAACCAAAAAATGGCTGGGGGTTGTGGCGGGCGTCTGTAGTCCCAGCTACTTGAGAGGCGGAGGCAAGAGACTCGCTTCAGCCCAGGAATTGGAGGTTGCTGTGAGCTGTGATGCCACAGCACTCTATCCAGGGTGACAGCTTGAGGCTCTGTCTCAAAAAAAAAAGTGCAGATCTTCTTGTGAACCAAAAGGAAGATCCTGCCTGGGGGTCTGATAATGCCCGGGGAAGAGTGAAAACAAGGGTCTCTGCTCACTGCTTAGATGCCACCTCCTCCATGCAGCCTCCTTCCAAACTAATGGTTTCTCCCTCTTTTGAACTCCTGTAAATATTTGTCTCCTTGACCCTCTTAGGGGCTTCAGCTTTCAATTCCAGTCCCAAAATGGACTAGCTATATGGCACTGAACAAGCATATCCCTTTACTAAGTATTAGTTTTTTTTTTCAATTACAATTCACCTTCGACAGAACATCATTGCTGGACTCAAATAACACAATGTCTTCAAAGCACCTAGCAGTTAGTAGAAAAATGCCATTTCCCATATGCTTATCATTACCCTATCATAGTCTCCCGATTGGCTGGACAGTTCACTAAAGAGACTGACATGACTCTGAAATTCCCTAGATGGCAGGTGAAAGTCAGTGAATCAGTGAAAGGATGAATGAAGGGGAGGTGCACCCAGGGGGGACTGCACACAGATGAGATGCTTTCTGGGTCTGCTCAGGAGCATTTCCACCCTCTGTGCCACGAAATCCCTCCCTCACATACTCTCCCACCTTGGGGCCTCTGCCCATGATGGAATTTTCCTCCTTTCCCTCATGTCCTGGTCAACCCTTGCCCAGAGCCCATAGCTCAGCTCCAGGGACAGTTCTTTAGGGAGGATTCCTCCAATGCCCATCCCCCCCTGCCCCCAGATCCAGCTGAAGGGTAGGTCACAGCCTAAGGTCACTCTGAAGTTGTACTTTTAAATACTTCGTGTTGTACATTCATTAATTGGTGCTATAGACCCTATGGGAAAACAGGGACAGTGCATTTTTGTATCCCCAGAACTTAGCACTGTACCTGTCACAGACTAGGCCCCCAGTAGCTGTTTGTTAGAGAAATGCTTGGACTCCGAGTGTGAGGAGACACAAGCTCTTGGTTGGTGTGCGTCTGTACCCAGGCCCTTCCTCCTGGCCCGCCCAGTGGCCTGACTGGGATTTTCGGAAGATGGGGCCCAGCCTCCACTGCTGTCACAGGCGGTGCAGGGCACGTGGGGCGCCTGTGGTAAGTGGAAGAAGAGGGTTTACCCAGGCGTACCTCTGTGACAATGGTGTCCATGGTGCTGTTGTAGACCCAGCCATCCAGGCATGGCTCAGTGGCCCTCTGGGTGTCATTGGGCAGGCTGGCGTTGGGTGGATGTATGAAACGGAGACACCTCTCAGGCTTTCCATTTGGGCCAACAGGGAGCAGCCAGGCCCCTGCAGAGGTGTTGGGGGGCAGGCGACAGTGGTGGGCGGGGGTGGTGGCTGTGAAGATCTGCAGCAGGTTATGGTTGGCCATGTTGAGGATGGGGATGCCCAGGATGGTCAAGTGCAGGAACTGGAAGGGGCCCATGCTGCCCACGCGGTCCAGGATCTCAGAGATGGTCATGGCACTGGAGCAAGATGAGCCAGAGCTGTGGGCGAGGAGCCAGGCCAGGGAGAGGTATGTGTGCATGTATGTGATGTGCGGGCCTGTGCAGCGATAAACAACCACACATGGGAAGGTGGGCACAAGTGTGTGGAGCAGTGCTTGTGTAAATGTGCAAAGACATGGGGGCTCAGGTGTGCTCACAAAGTCATGTGTGGAGGCACGAGGATGTTCCCAGCTGCATGGAGGGTGGTAGGGTGACAGGTGTATGTGTGTGTCTAGGTGTGTGGACAGTGAACACAGACATGACTACAGGTATGTGCACATTTAGGATGGAGCAGGAGGGCACAGCTGTGTGATCCCTGGTGTGCGGTTGCATGCGTGTTCCTGTGAGATGTGAGTACATGTGTGTTTAGCTGCATGTATAGGGCAGTACAGGCCACAGAGCAGGGACGAAGGGTCCGGTCTTGGGTGTTGGCTAGACACCCAAGGATGGATGATGGGTGTGGTCTGGGTGGGAAGGTGGTTTTCTGATTGTTCCAGGCAGAAAAACAGGATGAACAGAATTCAGGTTGCAGGCTGAGAAAGACCTTCCCAAGCCCACAGCCTCCTAATTTGGGGCTGTTTCTGGGACCAGGCTTACCGAGCTAGGGTATCAGAAAGAGCCCAAGTGGGTCTCAGACGGGTATTAGGGGATTGGCCAGTTGTAATAAGGAAGCAAAGTCTGGCCTTGGCAGCTTTTCAGGAGTTCCTGGGTGCCTAGGCTGGGGCCCCTCCACCCCTCCTCACCTGGTGGCTGGGTCTGGCTCCGGTGGGGCTGGTAGTCAGTGTGGTTGAGGTCCTTGATCTGTCCTAGGGCCTGGCAGCTGCTGTAGTTGGGCAGCTCCGCTCCAAATAGCAGTGTTTGTGCCTCCCCCAGGGGGGGCTTATATAAGGCATAAGCTGCTTCTCGGGCTAATGTTTGACTTTCTTTTGAGGATTAATATTACTGGCAGGGAGAGAGCTGTGGACCCACCAAGCCCAGCTCTCCTCAAAGGGCTGCCTCAGGCCAAAGGGGGCAGGGTGAGGGTGACATGGCTGAGCCTAGCAGGGTGGCTAGCTGCACAGAGGGAAAGGTGGCCCAGAGCAGCTTACCTAAGGAAGAGACTGGGAGAGGGTCTAGCCTGAGCCCTGAGGGTCCAGGGTCCCTCCGAGGTGAGAATAGTAATAGAAGAGATGCTGCTGCCTCTGAGCACAAGGATTTGCCTCCCAGGAAGTGTTAGGGCACACCCAGATAGGCGTGTCACCTGCATCTGTCTCTGAGTCCCTCGGATAGCCAGGGCCTCCTTGGCTGGGTCTCTGACACAGGTGACCTAGGTCCTTCCACGCCTCTTGCTCCATGGGCAGGCTCCTCTCTGTCCAGTGGCCTTCTCTGGGGATCAAGTGCAGCCCCTACTGTTTTGTTTTTACTCTGAATATTATTATTATTTTTTATTGTCTTGCTTGATTTTTTTTTTTAAATTTCAGGTTAATGTGAGGGTACAAACAAGTAGGTTACAATGTTTGCTTTTGCTGGGTAGAGTCCCTCTTGTAGTGGTGTGTGACATATGCCTTACATTTTCCCATTAAATGAGATCACACCAATCCGCCTTCTTCCTCCTCTCTTGCCTCTCCTTCATTGCCCTTCCCCCAAAGTTGAATTGACTTTTGTCTTATGTGGGAGTGGATCAGACTGTCTACTGGCTTCATATTAGTATTGAGTTCACTGGATACTTGCTTTTCCATTCTCGTGACACTTTACTAGGGAGAATGTGCTTCAACTCCATCCAGGTTAATATAAAAGCTGTAAACTCTCTTTATGGCTGAATAGTACTCCACAGTTTGTTAATCCATTCCTGGGTTGGTGGGCATTTAGGTTGTTTCCACATCTTGGTGATTGAACTGTGATAAACAATCTAGGGCAAATGTCCTTATGATAAAATGATTTTTTTTCTAGGTAGATGCCTGGTAATGGGATTGTGAGATCAAATGATGTCAGGGGAATTTCTTTTTTCAGTAGGTCCTTGGCCTCGAGAATTCAAAGAATGAAACCATGAATCACAGATCAGTGGTAAAAATAGGGTTTTATTAGACAAAAAGGAATATAGAAGGGGTAAAAAGCACCAGAGCTTCTGGCAGAGGGAAAGACCCAAGTGGGAAGAAGACTCCATGTGGGCCCTTGGTCTAGGGGTATTAGGTCTTGAGAACTACACTTGGCCAGGACTTGGCAAATGGAAACATGTTTTCGATGTTAATGAGTGTTATGGAAGAATGAATGCGGTCCCTCCAGTTTAGGGCAAAAAGTCAGGGCACTCCCTTCGTGAAATTGCCCAGGCCTAGGAAAACTGGGGTCCCTGTCCAGAATCTATCTGAGGATTCTCCATACTTCTTTCCAAAGAGGTTGTATTAGTTTGCAGTCCCACCAACTCTGAATGTTATCTTAATTATATAATAATGCATTTGTTGCATAAAACTTAGGAAATGCACACAAGCCACACAAAACAAAGCGTCCAGTCTCATCTGAGAGCCAACCAGGAGTGCTCTCTGATGAATGGTCTTCCAGCCCTTTTCCCAGCAGACGCTTCTGTCTAAGACCTCAACTTCTAGCAGCCAATTTTAGGCCGGTTTAACCCTCACAGGCAGCCTTGTTTGTTACTAGTCTAGCATCATGAATTAGGAAATGGAGGCCAAGAGAGGTTAAGTAACTTTCCCACTATCTCCCAGCTAGAATGAGTTGGCAGGGCGGGAGCAGTGTAGACCAAGTCCACTTCCGCCCCTTAGAACCAATACTTTCCAAGAAATCCGCGAATCCAAGAATCCATTTCCCAAGAAGTCCTCAAATCCTAGAATCCATTTTCCAAGAATTGTGTGTGTGTGTGGACCCATGTTGCTGCTCCCTAAGCAAAGTCATCTAGCTGGTTTTCTGCATCGTTCCTGCGTGCCTTTGACTCTGTTTCTACCTCCAGGGTCCTTTGGGAGTTGCTCCATCCCACCTGTTGTGGGAGGCTATGGAGGTGACCCCTTAAAGCTATCCTTCTTGTTTGGAGAGGGCTCCTCATTCTCCTTCAGGGCCCCCTCTCTACCAAGGGAGCATCCAGCCCTCAGGGCCCAGCCGGGGCTTCTCCCCCTGAAGTCTCTTCCAGCTGTCCCCCCCACCGCAGGGCAGGGTCAGCAGGTTAACCGGGGTCCAGCCCCTCCTCTCTGCTTCCCACCTGGGCCCAGCAGTAACTGATGTTCCCAGAGTGGCCTGAGGCAGGGCGATATCCGGAATCATCAAAGGAAGATTAAATTATGCTTCAAGGCAGCCAAGGGGTTGTTTTAGGAAGGTTTTCGACTGTGAGGCTTGCAGTGAGCTGGGCTTCCTCCCTGAGCCTCCCTGTTCTGGGCATTCTCCCTCTTGGAAATTTTCTGGTTCCTAAGTGGTCTGGGTTATCCATCTGTTCCTGTCCTAGTGGAATGTTGTTTAAAGGAGCCTGGTGACTTCCCACTGAGGGTGCTGGAGTTGAGCCAGAGTGCACATATCTAAGCTGTCCAGTCAGGGCAGCTGTATCCGGGCAGTGCCCCTCAGTCCCTAATGGATGTGATTGGATTAATGGTATCAGGAATTGTGGGATGCACTTGTTAAATGACCTTGGGCAAATCACCTCTCTCTGAGCTGCTAGCTTCTGTTCATTAGTTAAGTAGCTTTTTCAAAAAGGCACTGGAAACCTTTATTCAAATTATACTGGGTTTATAAGATCAATATATAAAGCAGACAACAAAGGGGGTGCTCTGACTAAAGTAGGGGAGCAGGTGGCCAGAAGAGAATCCTCTCCCTCGCCTTACCTCCCCTATGACCTTGGTTCATCCTTCCTTTTGACATCCTTTGCCCCAGGTTATCTATGCCCAAGGCACCTCCACTATATTAAGGGATCCATTACTTCTTCCATACTGTGATGCTAAATTCAATATGTTTAAATTAACATTTTTTTTAAAAGACACTATGCATTTGGGAAATCTTACATTTTTAATTTGGGATATGGAAATAAATTTTATTTCTTTCCCTCTCCCTCCCTCTTTTCCTCCCCCCACCCTTTTCCCTTTCTTTTCATCTTTTGTCTAAACTCTCCCAGAGTCTCCTATAACCTGAGCAGGGTTCAGTCAGTCTCCCCTGTTCTCTTCTGAGTCTCAGCACAGACATGAGGGGTCCTCTGGAAGGGCACAAGACATTATCTAGTCCAATATGCTCATCTCATCTATGGGACAATGAAGTCCAGTGAGGGAAGGAACTTGGGTCAGATTCCCAGCTGCCTTAGCATCACCACACAAAAAAAGACAGTCTTTTTTTTCTTTTTTAGAGTCTCAATTTCCTGCCCTGGGTAGAGTACCGTGGTGGCGTCATAGCTCACAGCAACCTCAAATTCTTGGGCTCAAGCAATCCTCTTGCCTCAGCCTCCCAAATAGCTGGGACTACAGGCGCCCACCACAATACCCAGCTGTTTTTAAAGACTAGGTCTCGCTCTGGCTCAAGTTGGTCTCCAACCCATGAGCTCAGGCAATTCACCTGCCTGGGCCTCCCAAGTGCTAGAATTACAGGCATGAGCCACCACACCTGGCCTTATAGACAGTCTTTTAAGTTTAGCAGGGGAGGAGCTGTGTTAGAGACAAGGAAATCTCATTCCCCAGGAGTGTGAGGGAAGTCTGGGCTTCTTGGACAATTATAGTGGTTCACTGAACTTTCAAGGGGCCATCAGTCCTCCTGCCCATTCTTTCATTTATCTGTCCATGCACCCATCCATGTACGCATCCATCACGCACCGTGGGTTTGCATGTCTGAGGCCCCATGCCAGAAGCATTGGCACCTGCCAACTCTACAGTCTTCTTGTCAGAGGAAACAGCATCTCAGAAACAATAGCACAAAGGAGACTGACCTCAGCTCCATGGGAGACGTCCACTCAGTCCAAGGGGTCAAGGAGGCGGGAGATAATGACAAAGTTTGAGGACTGGAATTAGGAGGGGCTGGCTGGACAAGGTGACTTTTATTTACACTGGGCTTCAATGATGGGGGATTAACAGGTAGAACTGGGGATGGACCTGCCTGGTGTGTTTGGCGCATGTGAGGCAAAGTAGATGAACTGCCTCACACAGAACTTTTTTCCCACCCACTGTGGTAGCCTTGGTTTCTGGGGCTGGGATATCTCTATGATAGTCTCAGAGGGGCTGATGCTCTCCTGGGCTTCTCTGCCCCTCTGGGGGTGGGAGTAGGGAGCTTGTGACCCATAAGGAGCCAGGAGTTCATTGAGTTGTGTTCAGTGGTGCCTGAACTCACGCTGCAGATTCTAGGTCTCCTCCCATATGGCCTTTTGAGCTCCCTGGGTGTCCTGCTTCCTGTCTGTCCACCCATCACCCCCTCAAGGGGTTCTAGGCAGAAACTATAGCACTTGTGGCCCCTCAAACTCTGGCCCCAGGTGGAGATGTTGAGGCAGTCAGTAAACTCTGAAGGCCAGGCTATTCCTCCCCAGCAGTGATGGCTTCATCGCTGACTTGTTGGGGACCCCAGATTCTGCGCCTGTCCTTGGGCAGTTCTGGCCTCTGTGTGTGAGGTTTCAGGTTGGACACCAGCAAATAGATACCCTCTGGCTTCCAACTGCAATCCCTTCTCCCACTTTGAGGACTGATTCTATGATTTCCTTTGCAGTGGTTCTGAACCTGTAGGTTGCAACCCCTTTGTAACAATGAAAATACATTGCGGCATTAGGAAGGTTGAGAACCACTGCAAGGCAGTGTTAGGGAAGGGGGATTCCACAGGCCTGAATGTGCTTCTCCGCTCCACCACTTGCTGTGTGCCTTGGGCAGTTTCCTCACCTGTAAAATGGGGATTAAAACCTACTTTATAGGATTGTTGAGGTTTTAAATGAAGTATTAAAGCCCAAACACAGTGCCAATCACAAAGCACTTAATTTGAGAGCTAGCCCTGAGGAGACAGGCCTCAGGAAGACTGGCCAGTCACAGAAGAGAAGGAGAAGTGAGGACAGAGGGCGCCCTTTGGCTCCTGGGGCACAGGTAAGAGGGGTCCGAGGTGGGTGGGTGGGCTCCCTGGGCTCCTGGAGTAGTTCCAGGCCCAGCCAATCCTGGCTGAGTCCATCATGTTGCCAGGCAGGCTGGGGCTCAGCCATCCCCTTAAGTGGCAAAGGGCAGGGACGCAGGGTTCTTCTAGGGAGGACAAGGGACCATGATCCAGCAACTCCGGCTAGGCTAGGCCTGGGGCCGGGCTCGAAATGGCCTCTACAGGCAGCACTCAAGGTGGGGAGAGTCGCCCCCATCTGGCACACTCTGGGAACTGCATCTTTGTCCTCAAGATGAATTGTGTGGAGTTTGGAGCCCTCCTACTACCTGGGAGGAGCCCAGCTCAGAGAAAGGATATATGTGGATCGTGGATCTGGACACCCCCCGCCCCACTGGACACCTGCCATAAGAACTTGAGGGAGGGGCCCCAGGCTGACGTTCCTTAGCATCAGGGTGATGGGACAGCTGCCACAGTCTCCATGTCCCCAGCACAGTGTTCGGCTCTTCCAATGTCTTCAAGCACGGTTGGCAGGCTCAACCCTGGGGGCCAGGTGATGTGGATGAGTGAGGTGGGCCAGGTGTCCTTGGCAACAGGCAGCGGCGGGATCCACGGAGAGCAGCAGAGCGCATGTCCAGTTGAAGGGGACAGCGGCAGCTCAGCACCAGCTGGTGTTGCCATGGGGATATGCAGGCTTTGGGTTGCCAGATCTTCAGATACTTTAAAAATAGCTTGAAATCTGGACTTTTGTGCGAAATTTTCCAATTGTGTAGGCGACCCCTCCTCCCACCTTCTGGAATCCCTTTGTCTTTTCTGCTTCAACCACCTTATAGGGGCCACAAATTCCATCGAATGAGTCCTTATAAACTAAGGTAGGGTTTCATGGATTTGTCCTCACACTTCCTCCTTGCTGGCCTTCAGGCGTTTATTCATTCAGCAAACATTTATCCAGAACCTGCTGTGTGCTAGGCCTTGTGTAGAATGGACGTGGAAGAGGGGAGGAAATGAAGGAGACAGAGTGGTGCTGGGGGGGTTCACCCGTAAGGGAGAATGGGTGGGACAGGAATCCATGGAGCAGGTGTCAGGGGCCAGGCACCTTGGGACACCTCCCCATGTGCCTCTCAGCTGAGATTTCATGTCAGAGTTACGTGGTTTCCTCCCTGCAATGCCATTGCTAATGGGGTGGATTGGGTGCCACACTATGCTCGTTCCAAGGCCAGCAAGTTCTCCACTCCTCCGAGGAAATCCCTCAGGGAGGCCTTCCTGACCACGCTAGCTAGAGCAGCTTTTTCTGTGTTGCTTCATGCTTCTTTGTGGCACTAACCACTGTCTGGAATAATGTACTGGCTTATTATCTGTCCTCTCCCCTCCAACTGTGAGTTCCGGTTCAGTGAGTTCATGTTCAGCAGATGCACTTTAGGGACAGAAATCTAGCTGGGGGATTTTCAAACAATGTCCCCAGGGTCTTTAAAATGTCCATGGCAGGGCCTGTTTGCTGCTATCCTTTGGGGCCCTAGAAGTCTCAGATCTAGTTTTGGGAAGTAGTTTTAGTAGAGGTAGTGCTCAGCCCTAAACCCCACTTGCTGGGTCTTAGTTTTCTCACTTGCAAAATGGACAGAATGATGATATTTCCAACCTTACAGGGTTGTGAGGAGGGTGGATGCATGTGGTCCTGGGAGATGGTAAGCCCAAACCCTGTCATAGACTATGGTGTTCCTGAATCCCTGGGTTTTTGGCTGGGAGCTTGGAGCTCATTACCTAACTTCCCTCCCACTGAGCAGTGCATTTATCCTGCCTGGCTTGTTTTCTGCCCACGGCCATGTACAGACCTGCTCTGCAGTTGGTCTTCCTGAGTGTGGCAGGAGAATTGAATGATAAAAATGGGCTGAGCCTCCAGGAGCAGACGGTGCAGGAGAGAAGTCACAGAAGCAAGGGAAGCTGCTCAGAGCCTGGAAAATCCTAACTCAACTGCCCCGTCCTGGTCCTTGGTCTTCAAGTCTCTCCTGAGGACGGGCACTGGTGATAATTTACCACGATGAAGGCCAGGGCCAGGCATAGCTGAGCTCCTGCATGTGGCGGACGTGGTTGCAGGAACTGGATTCAGATAAATATGCAAACGATCAGACACAGTTGCTTGAACAGTGGAGGGAGGCTGGGACTGGGAATGAGTTTGCAGTCAGGGGCATTTGTACCTGCTGAACTCACAGGTTATAAAACTAAAGATGGCTGTTTATCTGGGGCGGGGGCATTGGTGGCCTGCTCCAAGCCTCAGACCTCATCGTAGTTTTATCATTGCTATTGATGAAATCCAGAGAATTAAAGTTGATCGGGGTTGGTAGAGAACCCCAAACTGGGATAGAGGATGTCCAAACAGGAGGACAGAATCCAAAACAACTGGACGGTTGAATGTTGAGCCTGCTACTTTTTAGTAATATCACATCAGACAAATCCCATAAATTTTTTGACCTTTGCTTTTCCCATCTGCAAAATGGGGATAATGTCATGATCACTGCACTGCTGTGAGGGTTTATGAGAGACCTACAAACAGTAGGAAGCCAGGCTCTATGTGTGGCACACAGGAGGCCCACGTGAATCTGTGGCTACTGCTGTGTTGAACACAGGTGTGTGCTCCTTAAGGCTGGGAGCCTTGTCTTTCCTTTTTGTATACCCAGTGCTCGGTATGGCGTGGGCACTGAACAAATGTTTGTCAGATGAATGAACAAGATGAATTTGACAGGGATAAATGTCAGTTCCTGGACTCAGATCCAAAGACCCAGCTGCACAAGAATGTGGCGGGGGAGAAATGGCTTAGCAACAGCGCATGTGCGACGAGCCTCGGGACTGAAACTGATGGAAATTCTGGTCAACAAGAAGTGGCTGCCAAAACCAGCCAGGGCTAACCTGAGTGGCATTATTAGAGGCCCAGTAGTTAGAGGGAGGAATGCCAGGTGGTCAGACCAGCCTCAAGAAGCACATGTCACTCTGGGTTACCCCTGCAGAGATGCTGATGAAGTGGCAAGGAGGCCTAAAGACCACCTGCTACCAGATACGCTGAAGACTTTGGGCCTGGGGAGACTCACGAGGGCCGCGGGCGGCATTCAGATCTTGCCTTGTCCTCTTAGTCTGGACAATCCATCAACAGCTCCAAACCTCAGTTCCCCAAAGTGTAAAATGTGCAAGGCACAGGTTGAAGAAAGGAGGTTGGAGAAAGGCTGGAATGGGACCCCGAGTTTCGCTGGACTCAGTCCCCGCTACTCCCCCACGCTGAGCTCTTCAGTGTGGGGCTCTGGGTCTTGTTCACACTGGAGGACAGCAGGTGGGAAGCTGTGGGTGGCCATCTGTGGCATCTGTTTCTATTTTGGGGGTTGGGCCCCAGTACAGGGTAGCCCCTCCTGGCCCTGATCTCCCCACTTTCCTCCGCTTGGGCCTATCCTATAGTCTGGTCCCTTTCCCGGAGGCCAGCTGCCCTCTCTCCATGTTTCTGCGGGTGAGGCTGCCAACGCTGGGCTCCAGGTTCTTCTTCCTCCCACGAACCGCCTGGCGCCCACACGCACCTGGTAGTCCCTGTGCGCCCTCTGGTGGCCCCAAGGCGCACTGCGCCGGGCTCTGCGGGAGGTCTCAGAGCAGAGCGGACCAGAGCTGGGTTGGGAACACGACATCTTTGCGAACGTACTGAGCCTCCGCCCACAAGTGGCTGGATAAACACAGTGAGGTGCACCCATACAAGGGAATATTATTCAGTCTGAAAAAGAAAGGGAATGGTGGTACATGTTACAACATGGATGAGCCTTGGAAACATCATGCCGAGTGAAGGAAACCAGACACAAAAGGACAAATATTGTATAATCCACCTACAGCAGGTACCTAAAGTAGTCAAATTCAGAGACAGAAAGTAGGCTAGAGGTTGCCAGCGGCTCAGGGACGGGGAAATAGGGGGTTAATATTTAATAGATACAGACTTTCTGTTTCAAATGATGACAAAGTTCTAGAAATGGATAGTAGTGGTGGCAGCACAAAATTGTGCATCTACTAAATGCCATTAAATTGTACACTTAGAAATGGTTACAATGATACATTTTGTGTTATGTATAAAAAAAGTACCTTCCTTCCATTTAAAGGCTGCATGGACTTCATCAAGTCAGTTAAGTTCTCTAGGCCTCAGTTTCCTCTTCTGTAAAATGGGAGGGCAATGCCTGCCTCACTGCCACCAGCCACCTGGTCTGAGCCATCATCTTCCCTGGCCAAACTGCCTCCTGAATGGTCTTCTAGCTTCTCTTTGACCCTTCCCCACATGTCTTTTTCAATGAAGCATACAGAATACCTAGAAACCTAAATCATATTGAATTACTCTTCTGCTTAAAATTCTCCCCAAACTCCTCCTCTCCCCTGACCATCTCTCCCCTCTCAGTACCATCTACCACCTCACCTGCCCCAAGCTATCACTCTATGTTCCTTCTGCCTCCAAGTCTATGGCCTTATCAGTAACTCTTCCTTAAAAACTCCTCTTCTGATTGTCATATGTTGCTGGGGTGTCCTCATCATGGAGGTCTAGTTCAATTGTCACCTTCTCTTTTCCAGAACTTTACTCCTTACCATCCACTCCAGTGATGCCTTCTCTCCTAGTCTCACTTTTGGTATCTGTGTCCTGTTTTGTTTGCTTCATAGTACCTGTTATCTGAAATTGTTTTTTTTTTTGAGACAGTGTCTCAAGCTGTCACCCTGGA
>CAUYON010098171.1:0-29141 GCA_963573935.1 Arctocebus calabarensis | reverse complement strand
TGTGTTCCTCGACCTTGTCTCTTGGCTCAGCTCCAAACCGTTGGCTTTCTCGCCAAATTTCTGTCCTTTAACTCTCCTTCTGGACAGGAGCGTCTGCAGAAAGCTGGCTACAGACCGCCATCTTGGCTCCTCCCCCTCATGCAGCTTTTTTAACACTTCTAAATAATAAACTTGGTTAACTGTCCAGTTGGTACAAATTCTTAATGAACAATTGCTCTGATATCAAAAGAAATTAGTAGCAGCCTCACTTTTACTTGTGATGTGGGCTGACGGAACATTTTTGGCCATGGAGAACTGTCTGACTTCCACCGTGCACTTTGATGCTTTGATGGTTTCAGGTTTGTGCTGGGACCCACGTTTCATCGATGACCAGGGACAACATGGCCCAAAACCTTGTCTTGCCTCTCCAAAGGTCTTGGCAAGCTTCCACTCTTTTGCTTTTGTTCATCAGTGAGCTCCTTTGGGACCATTTTTACACATGCCTTTCTCATGCCAAGAATTTCAGTTAAGATTTTCCTGCTTCTCTATCAATGTTTACCCAGTCTGCTATACTTCTCAGCTGACAATCTTGATGTACAATTCAATGAACTTTTGCCATGTTTTCCTCAGTTCTGCTCTTTCCTAGCTGCCCTGACCTCTGTTCATCAGTGACACTTTCTGTTCCCTCAGAAAAAACATTTTGTCCATTTGTACACTGCTGTTTTCTTCATGTAATTAACCCTATAAACTTGGACTAAAATATCCCTGATTTCACTTTCACTCTTGCTAAATTAAAAAAAAAATTAATGTTTGTTTGCTGCTCTAATTCAGGCTCTCACATGCTTTCCATGGCACACAAAAACATGAATAATAATAATGAACACCACTCAGCAAGGCACCACCCTATGTCAACACGGATACCATATATCAATGACATAAAGGAAAGAAAACGTGATTATTTCAATTGATGCTGAAAAAGCACTTGATAAAATTCAACATGCCTTCACGATAAAAACTCTCAACAAACTGGATGTAGAAAGAACATACCTCAACACAATGAAAGCCACAAATGGCAGACCCATAGCTAGTATCATACGGAATGAGGAAAAACTAAAAGCCTTTCCTCTGAGATCTGGAATAGGGCAAGGATGCCCATTTTCACCACTGTTATTCAACAGACTGCTGAAGTTTCTGGCCAGAGGAGTGAGACAAGAGAAAGAAATAAAGGGCATCGAAACTGGAAAGGAAAAATTTAAATTGTCCTGTATGATTTGGTTCTAAAGGAGCTCACTGATAAAAATATGTTTTTATGTCTAGAGAAATCTAAAGATCACACATACACACACACACACAATTTGTTAGAATGGATAAAGTCAGTAAAGTGGCAGGTTACAAAACCAACATACAAAATTTGGTGGCATTTCTGTATGCAAACAGTAAACAGTCTAGAAAAAAACTCAGGAAAGTAATCCCATTTGCAATAGCTAATCAGTTTTAATTTGCCCTTGGCTTAGTTGATAATTTAAATTGGTTTTCAATTGATCAGTTTGTGGTAATTAAAATAGCAGTATGCCCCAGATCAGACATTTGAGATCTAAAATCTTTGTAGATGAAGAAAAAAATACTGAAAGATTGATAAGCCATTGCCAGGAGAGAAACAAATGCTGTATTTTGTTCCTTTTCTGATGGAAAGTAATTTTTCAATGGAAACAACACTGTAGCAAGTCATTTTTTTGATGAGTTGTCAAAAAATAGTTTTTTTGCATCATCTGAAATACAGAGTTAAATTAGTGTCCTTCAGTTTGGTACTTTACTTATAAAATAATCCATACTTTTATATACTCACGAAAGAGAACTGGTGTCAAAGAGAGAAAAAAATGCACATATGTGAAATTTGCATTAACATAAACAATAAAAATGATTGCTCCCTATTAAGGATGAGCCCCTGAGGTTATAAAGAAAACAAAAGACATCATGTTATTTTTTACCACCTCTATTGATTTTGATGCTTAAATAATTATTTGCCTCTTATATTTCATACGTGTATAATAATTGTTTAGACTCATCAACTCATCAAATTGTTTAAAGGAGATAGTCAGAAGCAAAGGGAGTTATCAGGTGTTGGGGATAATACGGGACCTGGTAAATGCCCTCTTTCTAAAACACCCTCCACCTCATTTCTTCCCTCCACTCCAATTGTTCTAGTGTCACGATGGGTGTAGGACATTCAGTATTTTCTTAATATACTAACATCTTTGTTTGTAATGTATCCACTCCCAAATGGTCCCCTGAGAAACTTCTGTGAGAAGATTTGGGAGTTGAACTGAAATGAATTTTACATTCTGTGTAAGATGCAACAGAAATTTCAAGTATTTTCTCCTTATTTTTTCTCCCAGATGTTCTCACCTTTTTGTTGCTCACTTAGCACATCCCTGTTCACCAGGATGGGGACATGGAGCAGGGTAGGTGGCAGTCAGAGGAAAAGCAAAGGAGACACCCACGTGGTCAACCAGTGTCTTAGCCTGATCTCACCTTGGCCCTGGCTAGTATTTTCCAGAGTATGGTGAGAGAGATACTAGTTCTGTGCCTCTAAAGAGTTTTATTTTAGGTAAATTCAAAATGTTTTTCATACTACTTTCCATCTTGGACATTTGCAATCATATTAACATTTTAAAAGCTCTGGGAATTCAGGCACTTAAAATATCTGTTTATTATAATATTACGTTTGTCTAATTTACTATCTCTCCAAATCATTGACTTTAGAGCAGTGGTTCTCAACCTGTGGGTCGTGGCCCCTTTGTAACAATGAAAATACATCCTGCATATGAGATATTTACATTATTATTCATAACAGTAGCAAAATTATAGTTATGAAGTAGCAAGGAAAATAATTTTGTAGTTGGGGGTCACCACAACATGAAGAACTGTATTAAAGGGTTGCGGCATTAGGAAGGTTGAGAACCACTGCTCTAGAGCCTTTTTCTGCACTTACACGTGTGGAACTGCCAAGAAAAATTAAATCAATGTATATTAAACTTCTCAGACCTCGTCCTAGAGCAAGAAAACAATTTCTTAATTGGAATTTTATCATTATCCAGCATATACACATGTAGCTGAAATAAGATTTAGCACACAATTTATTCTTTCTCTGCATGATGCAATCTGATCCTTCCTGCCCTAGTCTAGATCATTCTCTGAATGTCAACTGCTATCCATTTATAGATTTCAGAATCCACTAACGAGTTGCGACCTGGCAGTTTTACACCACACTGCCCTGGACGGTGCTGTGAGGTTGGCCTCAGTCTTCGGCATCACCTTGTTATTCTCCCAGGGCAGCTTCTCCTCGTATTCCTGGTAGGGACCAAGTCTTCATTCCTCCCAAGGAGATTGCTTGTTATCATGAGATATATATTGTGTTTCTCAACTGTGTGTGCAGAAGAACTATAAGCTACCGTCCCTGATTCCATGATTATTTAAATCAGTTTGCATTTCATTTCACTGATCTGGATTGAGGAGACAGGGCCTCAATTATAGAAATGGTGGGGGTCAGTTAATAGCTAAGTTATGAAGCCACTGAGTAGGTCTGGAGAGGTTGTAGAAGGCTAGTCCAGAAGGGTGTCACAGAGAACACAGTGGTCCACGGGGGTCTAAAAGGACTAGGTGAATTTTCAGGAAAATTAGGAAGAATTTAGAGAATTTAGGAGATGCATGTTGTGAAAGATTAACAAAATGTACCTAATCACAGTAGGACCTTACTTAATCAGGAAAGTGTTCTCCCAGGGTCCTTGGACTTGAAAAGATAATGTTTTACCTCGTTGGCATCAGTTGGAGCAGGTAAAGTCAAAGAAGAGCTTTTCTTTCCAGTTCTGCCACCTGGGCAGCTGGCAGAGTCACGCGTCTATGGAGGTGATCCCGGTCCCCAGAACCCCTCCTATGGGGTCCTTATTGTATAAATCCACTAATTATTGTCTCTCCAGGCTACATGTAGTATTATTTTAAGGATGCTTAGAGCATTATAATTATCTGATTTTTTAAATGGGTATTTTTCAAAATAACTTTTTTTGTATTTTACTAAAACACTCAATTTAAGTTTATTATGTAACTCTATAGGCAGGTTTATTATGCCTCATACACTTTCATCTTACACTCTATGTGGATAAAAAATTGCTTTCAAATGAACAAATGACCTTATGTCATTTCAAGATATTTTTATCTTTATGACTTTCACACACGGGCACAGACACACTGTCACCCTTTTCTGTAAGTGACTGGGAAGGCATGAATCAGCCTGTGTTCACTGCTTATGGTGCATGGCGAATTTTTCTAAATGACTCGGTGTTTGAAAAAGGAGAATTTCCTTGTAATTCTGAAAGTAGTCCAAAACATTAAAATATGACATTACAAATCATCACTAACTCAGTTTTCTCAGGGCTGCTCAGTTTTCTTATGAAATATTTCTATAGACTAGATAAAAAAAGGGAAGATGACTTCTCAGCTAAACCTTGAAGCTTCAACCAGAAGCTATTTTAAGAAAGGGCCTGGGAGGTGAAGAAGGGAGAAGCTGCAAATATGTAAAAAGAGACTGGCATATGTTTAAATCATATGTTTCTAAAGTTTGACTGAGCATAAAATTCCTTTGTAAGAAGGTGCCCTTGGAAATGGAGGCCCGGAATGCCAGTGCACCTGTGTCCCTGATGGCCCCCAAGCTTCGGGACAAACTCTCAGCCAAGTGGATCACCCCACCCTGCAGCTGGAAGACCCTCAGCTCAGCTATGCGTATGAAGAGCACCTGTTGTTTCCTGCAAATTAGAAATGGAAGAAATTCTAGGTCATCTGGTGAATTGTCTACAGTTCTAACATTCCTCAGTCCTGTGGACAACATCTGACTTTCTTTTTTTTTTTCTCTATTCTAACTTTAGAATCAGCCCCACCCTCTTTATTACTTCATATAGATCTTCTCTAGCTATTTTCCTAAGCTTCATCTACTTCTTTTACTTTTATTAAAAACTCAGTTATATTGTATAGCCCACCATGGCAGATGATATTTGAATTTTTTGTAGTATTCAAGAACCATGTACTGAGGTTCAATAATTCTATATGATGTGGGGGTGAGGTAGAAATAAGCAAGACCAGACAATTTCCTTAAAATAGATGAATATTTCTCAATTTCTGGTTTCATCATGTATGACAGGACCAGAGCTGCTTGAACATTTCTTCCTTTCCTGGTGCCTAAACAGTAACAGTATTTTATCTTGAAAAAGGGTGGCAGGAAAAGCTCCAAGTCGTTTTTCTCTTTCTTTGCATCATCTGAATGATAGAGATGTTAGTCAGCCTTTTAAAGGCAGGGCCTAAATATAATTGTGCTGCCTTGTGCAGGATCTGTTGCAAAAGCCATCCTGGGCTGCATTTGCTGGAGCGTGTCTGTGTGAAAACAGGGGCTTTGATGTCCCCCCCCCAGAGTGATCCTGCCCAGGGCCCTGTGCTGTGGAGCGTCCTGACCACAGCAAAGCACTGAGGGCAGAGCGGGAGCATGAGATCGTTTACACACTCATACCGGAGATAAGATAGACACAGAAAGACACCCAAACGCTAATATTCTAAATTCACATTAAAAACGTGTTGACATTGTCCTCAGAAGACAATGTGTCTGCCACAGATTTGCCCACCTTTGGATTAGGGCTGGGATGAGTCCTTTTCACTATCATTATCTATCAGATTTTTTTTAATCCATCTGTTTTTCCACTTACTGACATGTAAATTTTCTTAGATAGGCACTGTGATTGCAGTAGGTATCTTTGCTATTGGAGATATTACCAAGAAGTGACGCTATAGTCCTCTTGAATTTCCCCGAATAAAGGAATCTGCATATCAGTGAGTGGAGTCTGTCAAAGTGAAACATTTGTGCATGGCCTACAGACACATGAAGAAATGCTCACCATCCTTAATCATCAGAGAAATGCAAATCAAAACTGCTTTGAGATATCACCTAACTCCAGTGAGATTAGCCCACATAACAAAATCCACAAACCAGAGATGCTGGCATAGATGTGGAGAAAAGGGAATACTTCTACACTGCTGGTGGGAATGCACATTAATACGTTCCTTTTGGAAGGATGTTTGGAGAATACCTAGAGATCTCAAAATAGACCTGCCATTTGATCCTATAATTCCTTTACTAGGTATATATCCAGAAGACCAAAAATCACATTATAACAAAGACATCTGTACCAGAATGTTTATTGAAGCCCAATTCATAATTGCTAAGTCATGGAAGAAGCCCAAGTGCCCATCGATCCACAAATGGATTAATAAATTGTGGTACATGTATACTATGGAATATTATGGAGCCTTAAAGAAAGATGAGGACTTTACCTCTTTCATGTTTACATGGATGGAGCTGGAACATATTCTTCTTAGCAAAGTATCTCAAGAATGGAAGAAAAAGTATCCAATGCACTCAGTCCTACTATGAAGCTAATTTATGGCTTTTATACAAAGGCTATAACCCAACTATAGCACAAGAATATGGGGGAAAAGGCAAGGGAGGGAAGGGGAGTGGAGAGGTTCGGATGGAGGGAGGGTAATTGGTGGGGCCACACCTACGATGCATCTTAGAAGGGTACAGGCAAACCTTACTAAATGCAGAATGCAAATATCTTCATACAATAACTAAGAAAATGCCATGAAGGCTACGTTAATCAGTTTGATGAAAATAGTTCAGATTATATAAGAAACCAGCACATTGTACCCCTTGATTGCACTAATGTACACAGCTATGATTTAATAATAAAACCAATTAAAAAAAACAACAAAAAACAAAAACATAAATGAGGGTAAAGACTCCCTATTTAACAAATAGTGCTGGGGAAATTGGCTGGTGATTTGTAGAAGACTGAAATTGGACCCACGCCTGTCACCATTAACAAAAATTGATTCTCACTGGATAAAAGATTTAAACTTAAGACATGAAACTATAAAAATATTTAGAGAAAGTGCAGAGAAAACACTTGAAGAAATTGGCCTGGAAGAATATTTTATGAGGAGCACCCCCTGGATAATTGAAGCAACACAAAAATATATTATTGGGATCTGATCACTAAAAGCTTCTGCACAGCCAAGAACACTATAAGTAAAGCAAGCAGGCAGCCCTCAGAATGGGAGATATTTGCAGGTTATATTTCTGACAAAGGTTTGGTAACTAGAATCCACAGAGAACTCAAACTTATTAATAAGAAAAAAATAAGTGATCCCATTTCCTTGTGGGCAAGAGACTTGATCAGAAGCTTCTCTGAAGAAGACAGGCACATGGCCTACAGACACATGAAAAAATGCTCATCATCTGTAATCATCAGAGAAATGCAAATCGAAACCGCTTTGAGATATCATCTAACTCCTGTAAGAGTAGCCCACATAACAAAATCCCCAAATTACAGATGTTGGCATGGATGTGGAGAAAAAGAAACAATTCTCCACTACAACAAAGATATTTGCACCAGAATGTTTATTGTAGCCCAATTCATAATTTCCAAGTAATGGAAGCAGCCTAAGTGCCCATCCATCCATGAATGATTTAACAAATTGTGGAATATGTATACCATGGAATATTACGTAGCCTTAAAAACACATGAAGACTTTACTTCTTTCATGGTTACATGGATGGAGCTGGAACATATTCTTTTTAGTAAAGTTATCTCAAGAATGTACTTTAATCTTTTATTAAATCTAATGTACTCAATATTATTCTGAAACCAATAATCACCCACAATTTCATCTGAAATCTAAAACACAACTATAGTCCAGGATGAAGGTGGAAAGAGGAGGGGGTGGGAAGGAAGGAGGGTGGGTGTAGAGAGGGAATCGGTGGGACTTCACCTATGGTTTATATCGCAAGGGGTACATGTCAAATTTATTAAGAGTAGAGTATAAATGTCTTAACACAATAATTAAGTAAGTGTGGTGAAGGCTGTGTTAACCAGTTTGATGTAAGCACTCCAAATGGTATATAAATAAGCACATTGTACCTCATAAATGCATTAGTGTACACAGTTATGATTTAATACAAAAACTAAGAGAAAAAACACAAAAATCACACAGGAAATAAATAAAATAAAAACAATCTTATCGAGAAAGTAGGGTGGTTTTCAGAAGCTGGAAAGGGTATTTGGGAGTGGGGATAACGTGGGGATGGTTAATGGGTGCAAAAATATAGTTACATAGTTATATAGAATGACCAATATGTGATATCACACCAAAATGAGTATAATCAGCAATAAATTAGAGTATACTTTAAAATAACTGAAAGGGTGAAACTGGAGAACTGGAATGTTCTTAACAGAAAGAAATGAAAAGTGTCTGAGGTACTGGATACGCTTAATATTCTGATCTGATTAATTTACATTGTGTACCAAAATATCACATGTACCCTATAAAGATATACATCTAGTGTGTACCCATAATCACTTTTTTTTTTTTAAAGAACAACAGTTCCCATTTGGACCTTAGCCACGAGCAACATCCTCTTCCTTCCAATTTGTGCTTCTGCTACACATATTTGGCCTGAATTTCAGGTGCCTTTTTTTTTCCTTTTTTTTTCTTTTTTTGCCTTTTTCATTTTGTATGTCATAGATCACATATGGGAACAAATATAAAACAGGAAATACAAATGGTAATGAAAAGAGAAACGAGACCTGTACTTTCCTAAAGCTTTTTTTGAAAGCCTAGTTATTTGGAGAGACACTACAAGAATTAAATTATTTTGTGACTTGTGAAAATTATTGATATTGAAAGAGCCAGGAGGCTTTCTCTGTGAGATTACCAGAAAAACAACTCGTGACAGTGGAATTAAATTCAAAATACGGAACTGTGAGTGAAAGGTCTATAAAGTATGAAATCTTAAATCTATTGTTTGCTAAACTTCTAATTATATGTGTGAAGATAAACAGAGGTACAGATATAAATGTGTGTGTATATGTTTATACACTTATGTGGATATGTATATGTATGTGTTGTATTTTAATCCTCTAACATCATTTCTTGGAAAAAATAGTGAAGGATCATATGCAAAATGTTACTTTCTTTCTATTTATTTTTATTTTTATTTATTTATTTTTTGGGGACAGAGTAGAGTGCCGTGTTACAGCTCACAGCAACCGCCAACTCTTGGACTTGAGCGATTCTCTTGTCTCAGCCTTCCAAGTAGCTGGGACTACAGATGCCCACCACAATGCCCAGCTATTTTTTTGTTGCAGTTGTTTAGCTGGCCCAGGCTGAGTTCAAACCCGCCACCCTCGGTGTATGTGTCTGGCACCATAACCACTAGGCTACGGGCACTGAGCCTGTTTTTTATTTTTTGACACATAGTCTCACTTTGTCACCTTTGGTAGAGTTCCGTAGCATCATAGCTCACAGCAACCTTGCACTCTTGGGCTCAATTGATTCTCTTGCCTCAGCCTTACAAGTACCTTAGACTATAGGCGCTACCACTCACCCAGCTAAATTTTAGAGATGGGGTCTCAGTCTCACTCAGGCTGGTATCGAACCCGTGAGCTCAGGTAATCCACCCATCTTGGCCTTCTAGAGTGTTAAGATTATAGGCATGAGTCACCATTCCTGGCCCATATTTTTCTGTCTATTATAAATTATTTTTCTCAAAATCTAGAACCTATATCCTACTTCAGCTGCCACCATCATAGTTCAACTGAATTTTTAGCTTACCTGCTTTTGTTATTTTGGTTAGCTTAATATAAATTTTAATACAGGAAATTATATTACGGCTTCTAGTTTATATTGTTGTACATTATTTGATCTAATCTATGTATGAAGTTGCATATTAGAAAACAAAGAATACAATTAGCAGAAAAACTTAAAGTAATTTTTTGTTCTTAGATGCAGTTTACAAACTTTAGAAAGTGAATATAACTATAGTTAATGCAGTCAGTATTGAAAAAATGTAAAATTTATAGCATTGAAAAAGGTTATAAAAATTCACACTGCTAAAATAGAAAAGAGTCGTAGAAGTGTTCTAACAATGAAATTCCCAGAAAGTTAGAACCATCTTACTTTATTTCTCAGGAATTTTTAACATTGTGGTGTTTTGTGTCGTGAAATGTTACCTGCTCAAATATTGACCAAAACCTGAAAATCAAATATTTTATAACATGCTTTGTCATCAAAATATATTACTATGAAATTTCAAATGCAAAATATCATTGAACGCAGTCTTTTAATAATATCACAGTCATCATACCAACACGTTTTTTACTCTACTATTTCATTGAGTCTCATCTTATTATTGTTACTTTCTTTAATTAGAAGTTGTATAATTAAATTTTGAAATGCAGCCTGATATAGTTCTTTAGTTGTCATGATATCGCACAGTCATTTTTAGCCTGTACATTTTGTTTTATAGCCAAATACACATCTAATAATCTTTCTGACTAAATTAACTACTTGTTGTACAAACAAAACATAAAACTTACTGTTCTATTATTGTAAAAACCCTATAGATTTTGAAAACATGTGGATTATGGTATATGTAAATTAATATGAATAATTGACAGTCAATTGATTGTTGACTCAGAGGTATAGAACGGCCTTAGTCAGAGCTAAGCATGATGCTTTCTGGCATTTTAAGAATAGGCAAATTACCTAAATTTTTTGTGCTTTAATTTCTTCATCTTAAAATTTCGGGAAGTGTAATACTTCATGTATCATGTTATTATAAGTAATAATTTATATCAACACTTAGTTCAAATTTGACAATTATACTACTCAAAAGTATTAGGGTGGCTTCTTGTCATGGTACAATAAATAAAATATATTAAGAAAAAAATGAAAAATATTTTTATATTATTTCAATAAGCTTTTTGCCAATTTCATGAATAAAACAGTAAATTTTATTGCTTCAAACAACCAATAGCTCGATATTAATTTAGGATTACCTTGGTCATTTGAAGAGTATTAGTTTCCCAGGCTCCATACAATGTACTATAAACTAAGTAAGTTAAAATATATTTATTGCCTCATAATTTTGGAGGCTACCAAAATAAAAATGTTGGCAAAATTAGTTCTTTCTGAGGGTCATGAGGGAAGGATGTGCTCCAACTCTTTCTCTGGTTTGTAGACCTATGCCATCTTCATCCTTTGCTGCCAATATAGTCTTACGTTGTCTTGCCTCTATCGGTGTTTCTGTGCCCTGAGTTCTTATTTTAATAAAGACACCAGTAACACTTGGCTGGGGCCTCCCTCAAGAACTTGTTTTAGCTTGTTTAGCTCTGTAAAGACTATCTGAATTTAGTTGCATCTGGAGGGACTGTGGCTGGGATTTCAACATACAGATTTTGAGTAGATACAATGCAACCCACAATACTAACTATAAAATTTATATGTTGTTTTATTTCATTGACCATCTGATCCTCTGTAATCTAATAAATAAATGTTTATGAATAGGAATACTATCATACATTTATGAAATATTACTTAGTATATGACATTTTAATAAATATCCAGGTGATTTGATCTTTTGTCTACCACACTGTGCCTCGAGTCTTTTATCATTTTGTCATATGATTCTCTACTTGAACTCTCCTCTGCATTTTTAAAATCTTTTTCTCTTTTTTGTTTTTTTGGGTTTTTTTGTTTTTGTTTTTAAGGCAGAGTTTCACCCAGGCTTGAGTGCCACCTCAAATATGGGTTCAAGTAATTCTCCTACTCAGCCTCCCAAATAGCTAGGACTATAGGAATCTGCCCCAATGGCTAGGGTTTTTCTATTTTTGGCAAAAATAGGGTGACACTGTTGCTGAAGCTGTTCTTGAACTTCTGAGCCCAAGGGATCCTCCTACCTTGGCTTTCCAAAGTGCTAGGATTACAGGCATGAGGCACTGTACTCAACCTCTTCTACTTTTCTGATAATCCATTCTATGTCCTGTGCACTGACTCTATTTCTCTGCCTATAATAATACATACCTCTTTCTAAAGCCTCAACAGAATTATTTCATTTAAAAATTCTTTCTAGAGAATTTGATTGTTACAGATGCTCATTTATGCTCTCACTTTAACACTTTTCTGAGCCACAGGTATTAAAATTATTTGCCTATAGAACATATTCATCCATTCTGTCCCAACTTTAAAAAGGAGTCAAAGCAAGAGAAAAAAAAGAGAAAAAAGTATAAAATCTATTTAAAGAAATAATACTGCCCAACTTCCTGAATCTGTGATGGCAAGATGTCCCAAATGGAAATTTTCATCCTCATTTCCTCTAAGCTTGTCAACTTAATCTCAGTTAAACATGTAATTTCCTAGTTGCATATTTGAATGTTAGAGATCATTAGATAATTTCTCACCCTTACTTGCAATCCAGAGTAACTAGTTTTTCAGAATGTCATCCAGGTGGCCAATTTCTGTCTCATGTTACCTAAAATACTAACAGAACTAGCAAAGTTTGGTGGGAGCAAGTAAGAATGAAAGTGTTAGGCACTTTGTCTTACCTCAGTAAGGCTTTGCAAGATTGGAAAGAGGTACAGATCCAGATATTTGACCCCTAAGAGGGAAGGGGAGAAGTAGAATATGTCTCCAATTTCCAGACTTCCACGGAACTCACTAGGAGCCAGTTTCTATCTCATCTCCCCCAGGTCACTGATATAACTGGTATAGTTTCATGGGTGTAGCTAGGAACAAAAAAGGTGAAAGGAGGTATATAGGTTGATATTTAAAAGGCTCTCATATTTCAAACTGGGATACTAGTAACATTTTCTCCCTTTTGAAGCAAATCTTAAAGATTGGGAGAAGTGGCTGCTTCTTCAAATGTGCAGATACAATTGCCAAATTACAAAGAACACAAATAATCAGGGAAAAATAGCACAATCAAGGAAACAAAATAAATTTCCAGTAACCAATTTTAAAAAATGATCTATGCCACCATGATTTAATAAAAAATAATAAATGATAAATGATCTATGAATTCATAAAAATAGTTCAAACGAATTACCTTATGGAAGCTCAGTGAATTACAATACCCATAGACAACAAAATGGAATTATGAAAATTATACAGGAACAAAATAGGAATATCATCAAAGATATGGAAACTATAAAAGAGAATCAAACAGAAATGTATGGATTGAAGAATACAATAATTGAATTGAAAAATTCTGATAACACAGTGATTTTTAACCACTGTGCTATGAAAATTTTTAAAGATCATTAATTAAATTATTTTCAGAAGGAGCTAAAAGCACAGTATGCATACTATTTACTATTTACTCTCTTTTTTGGGATCAACATAATTCAAGTGTACTTCAGAAGCTTAAATATAGGTTCAAATATGCAGTGAGTAAAAAAAAAATGTTGAAAAACACTGCTCTAGCAGCTCAACAACAGATTTGATCAATCAGAAGAAAGGATCAATAAGCTCTAAGTCAGGTCATTTGAAATTATACAGTCAGAGAGGCTAAAAGGAAGAATAAGAAAAGAACGAAGAAAGTCTGAGAGTCTTACAGGACATCATCAAAAAAGGAGTTAAAAAAGGAGTCACAGCAGGAGAATAAAAGAGAAAACAGTTAAAAAAGGAGTCAAAGCAGGAGAAAAAAGAGGAAAAAGTATAAAATCTATTTAAAGAAATAATACTGCCCAACTTCCCAAATCTGTGGTGGCAAATGACATTTTGACACTCAAAGCCCAAATTTTCCCAAATAGGAAGAACTCAAATTTGTAATGAGTCACATTATAATCAAATTATAAAAAGTCAATAACAAAAAGAATTTTGAATGTAGCAAGAGGAAAAATGATGTGTCACATACAAGGAAGCTCCATAAAACTATTGTATTTCTCAGCAAAAATCTTGCAGGCTAGAATATAATAAAATGCCACATTCAAAGTGCTGCAAAAAGAATAATCTCCACCAAGAATATCATACCCAATAAAATTGTTCTTTAGCAACGAAAGAGGAAAAAACTCCTCTGACAAACTGTCAGAGTTTATCAAACCTGGATCTGCCTTACAAGAGATGCTAAACAAAGTTCAACAAGATAAAATGTTAGATGGCTAAGCAGAAAAATGAAAGCATATATGTCAGTAAGGTAACTAAATATACAGAAAAATACAAAACACTGTAATCCTGATATAAAAGTTAAAGGAGAGGGTACTAAACATAACTATAATCTAAAATATGTTAAGTCATATATAAGATATGTAAACTGTTAAATCAAAAGATAAAATGTATGTGAGGTGGTTAAAGTGTAGAGTTTTTGTATGTGATTGAAGTTTAAAATAGACTGTTATAATTATAAGCTATTTTATGTAAACCTATGTGTAATCACAAAGATTGTACCTATAGAATATATTAAAATGAAAACGAAAATGAAATATACCATTTTTTTAAAATTAATAAATCACAAAAGAACAAGAGAAAAAGCAAGGAACAAAAAAACTATAAAATAGATGAAAATATTTTTAAATGGTGATATAAAGTCCTTACGAACTAAACTCACCAATCAAAATATATAGAGTGAGTGAATGAATTAAAAAAATCGAGATCCAGTTATAGGCTTTCTGTGAGAGACTCACTTTAGTTTTAAGAACAAACACAGGCTACAAGTAAAGGAATGAAGAAAGACATCACATGCAAATTAAAGAGAATAGTGGTGGCTATATTTACAACAAACAAAATAGACTAGTAAAAATAGTTATAAAATATGCTAATGAGTTTGATTTATTCAGTCTGCAATATCTACAAATTTCATAACATCATAAATACACATAACTGTTACCGGAAACAAAGAAGGCTATTTTACTTAGTATAATCACAATTGGTCACTTCATCAAGAAGATATAACAATTTTAAATATATATGCATTCAACATCAGAGAGCATCTAAATATACCATGTACATATATATATGTGTATGTGTGTATGTAACATCTATAATATATAATCTATATGTATAATGTAGATCATATAATATATATGTAAAAAACACTAACATCTGAAGAGAGAAATAAACAGAATTACAATAATCTTAGAAGACATCAATACTTCCCTTTCAATAAAAAATATGATAACTGCATAAAAAAAAATAAGGAAATAGTGGACTAAACCAGCACTATGAACCAAATGGACTTTCTAGACATTCTACTCAACAGCAGCAGAAAAAACATTGTTTCCAAGCCTACAAAAAACATTTTGCAGAATAGATCACCATATTAGGTTATGAAATAAGTCTTAACAAATTTAAGAAGACTGAACTCTTAGCCAGTATCTTTTCCAAACACCATGGGGAACAACTAAGTATCAATAACAAAAGAAAAACTGGAAAAATTCACTAACGTGTAAAATTAAACACCCTTTTGAACATATAATAAGCCAAATAAGAAATAATAATGGAAATAGAAAATTACCTCCAGATAGAGAAAAAGGAAGTGTAACATAGAAAAACTCATGAGATACAGAAATAAAAAAAAAAAACAGTACTAAGAATGAAGTTGATAGTGATTAATGCCAAAATCTAAAAAGAAAAAGATCTTAAACTCTATAGCTCAAAGAATGGGAAGAAGAAGAAATTAAGCACAGTGTTATCAGAAGGAAAGAAATAACAAATATCTGAATGCAAATAAATAAGAGATTAAAGAATAACAGAAAATTCCAACAAAACAGAAGACTTGGTTTTCTGAAAAGCTAAAAAAATTGGCAAACCTTTAGCTAAATGAACTACGAATAAAAAAAAAAAAAAGAAAAAGAAAACACAAGTAAAGAAAATAAATGTCATGGGCTCCCTATGAAAAATAGCCCAGTACCAGATGGTACCCCACATGAATTCTATCAGATATTTAAAAAATAATTAACATCAGTTCCTTTCAAACTTGTCCAACAAATTGAACATGAGGGAATACTTCCAAATTCATTTTATGAGGCCAGCATTACCCATCCCACAGCTTCAAAGAGACACCAAAACAAAAAATGGCAATATCCCTAGTAAATATATGTATGAGAATTCTCAACAAAATATTAGCACACTAAAATTAATGGCATATTAAAAGAATTATACCTAGACTAATTAGAATTTACTCCAGAATGCAAGAACAGTCCATTATATGTAAATAAATTAAAATAATACACCCCATTAGCAGAATGAGCAATAAACATCACACGATCATCTCATGAAATGCATAGAAATCATTTAACAAAATTCAACATTCTTTCATTGTAAAATCTCTTAAACATGTTGAGAAGGAATTTTACTCAATGTAATAAAGACTTTATATGAAAAACTCTAACATCATATTTGATGGTAATAAACTAAAAGCTTTTTAGCACTTTTTAAGATCAGAAACATGACAAAGCTCACACCACTTGTACTTAATATAACACTGAAAGTTTTAGCAAGAGCAATTAGGCAAGAAAATGAAATAAATGGTAGCCAAATCGGAAAAGAATAAGTAAACTTATCTCTTTAGATAACATGATCTTATATGCAAGAATGTCTGAAGATTTCACAAAACCTGTTAGAAATAAATCCAGTAAAATTTCAGAATACAAAATGAACATACAAAAATTATGTCTTAAATACATTTATTTTAATTGACAAGTATAAACTATTTTTTTTTCAAAAAGTCAGTTGTATTTCTATATATTAAAAACAAACTATCTAAAAATGAAATTGAGGACACAATTTCATTTATACTACATGATAACATCAAAAGAATAAAGTACTTAGAAATTAACTTAACCAGGGAGTTAAAGACAACCAATGAAAAACTAGATAAATTTGATGAAAGAAACTAAAAAAGGCACATATACACGGAGAGACATGTTGAATTCACGGGTTGGAAGACTCAATGTTGTGAAACTATCCCAGAGTCTTCTATAGACTCAATGCAATCCCTATCAAAATTCCCACATATCCCAAGAAACAGAAAAAAAATTGTAAAATTGGTATAGAACTACAAAAGAGCCTAAATAGATGCAGGAATCTTGAGAAGGAATAACAAAGCTAGAGACGTCACACTTCCTGATCTCAAAATATATTGCAATGACACAGTAATTAGAAGAGTAAGGTATTGTAATAAAAATGGAATGGAATTGACAGCCCAGAAATACTTTCATAATTACAACTCTGATGCTAGACTCTAACCTTGAGGGGCTCATTATTATAAAGCTTATGAGCCTCTGGAGAACCTGAATTCAATGCTAGGCTTTGATAACTATAAGTTTTGACTCCTGAAATTTGCATCAACTGAATATTGGCTGTCTCACCTACAAAGTGAGAACACTGATCATTATTTCCAGTTTTTTAGATGATTAAAGTAGACACAACATACAGTGTTTAGCACTTTCTTTGTCATAATAGTGTAGTTGTCGCTATGCCTGCAAATTCATAATTAAGGCACACGAGGCACTCAAACGTGCTGCTTTATTAATAAATGCCTTTCTGAAATTGGCAATAGAACTGTCCTACATTTAGATGATGAAAAACAGGTCAGTAAGAAGGCATCGATGATTGGTAGATTTAAATTTAGAACAGATTTTTTATGACTTTTTATGGATGCTTTGTTTATTATAAATTTCTTAATTCTACTTTACAAGGAAACAATCTCTTAAAATACTCCTATTTCTGAAAAAATTATAGTGTTAAATCTACCACTTGTACCTGTGGTATCTACTAATAATGTATTTCAATTTTAAGAAGGTAACTTCTATAAAAGAACCATAACAGTGTCAAAAATAAAAATTAAAGACTCGGCGAAGTGTATGCTTCCAGAAGGGTTTGGAATTTAACTTCATTGTGAGAGCAGAAACTAGAAGCATATCTAAATATTTCATATCGTTCTTTTCCTAGCAGTCCAACTACAGAGGAAGTTTAGAAATTATTTTGTTTTCTTTGCCTGAGAACATTATTTATATGATTAGGACATGTATATGAAGCAATTAATTACAAATTCCTATGTTTAGCTAGATAAGCTAACAGAGCTCAACTTCCTAAGTTGTGACCCCTTTAGTCAATCTAATTTTTATATTTCACATTCACCATACATAAAATTCAGCAGTAATTCATTCATTCAATTATCAAATATTTATTTAATAACCTCCATTTACTGGAGTAAGGCAAACATCTATTCAACTAGCACTGTGCCACGAGCTGAGGTAAACACAAGAACAATATAGGCGTGGTCACTACTTGTGCAAGATTTTAAATCTTTTAAATCTTAGGTACTTTCATTTTATTCTGCAACATTTTTCTTGATTTAGAAATAAACTTGCTTCTAATAATTACAGACTAAGCAACCATTAGGTCAAATAAACCACAATTTTTCCAAATAAATTTCTCCCTAGAACATACCATATTGTTTCTGCATGCTGTTAACACAAGCTTGCATTTTTGCTTTTGTTTTAAATCTCTGCTTTTAAATACGATCCTCACAAATTCTAGCCAATGTTTTGTCATATCTCAAAATGTCCTACATATTGACTCTGTTAGGCAACACTCTTTTATAAAATGCAAATAAAAGGAAATGAAGAAAGATTCCAAAGAAGCAGCACAGTAGGAGAATGCTTATCTTTTCTAATGCAGTAGTCAGGAATATACAGCTGGATAGAACTGCCTCTGTTTAGAGAAATAAAATGAATATATTGGAGTCGGTAAATGCATTTTCTTTCAGTAAAAAGGTTATCACATAGATATTTGTAACTTTAGAGATGTCACCACTATCGCCTGAGGGTTTTAAAAGGAATTTCTGTGCTTTGAGATGAAGCCAGCTGAGATTCTGTTTCCCATAATATGAAATAGGCTGACATAAATGAAGATTCAAAGTACTTGAGAAAGCTTTGAACTAGTCAAGCTGAAACTAAACTCCCTTCTTGCCTAGTAAAGATCTCACTGTCAGAATGTTTTCTGGTTGCGGAGGATAAATGACAATTTATGAACCAGGAGTAAATTGGCTTATCTTTTGGACCAGAAGAGATACTATAAATGAAGGCTAAGTACCAGTTTTGTCAACTTAGAAATATAACTCACAAAATGTCATTTGCATTTTCAGGATTTAAAATAGCTTTATATCATGTAGTAATTAGACTATGGTAGAACAGCCACTAAATGATGTTTAAAACATTAAAAAGTTTTGTTTTGATGTGATCAAAATTTATTTTGCTTTTTAATCTTCCTTTATTTAGTTCTCTCTTCTTACTTTTTAAGTGAGAAAAAGCTAAAGAGAGTACTCCTACAAACAAAAAGAACCTAAAATTGAAATCTATAACCAAATTTTGATGAAGTTTTTATTTTTGATTTATTTATTTATTGAGACAGCGTCTCACTTTGTTACCCTGGGTAGAGTGCCATGGCACATCATATCACAGCAACTTCTAAATCTTGGGTTCAAGCAATTCTCTGGCCTCAGCCTCCCAAGTAGCTGGGACTATAGGCACCCACCACAATGCCTGGCTGTTTTTAGAAATAGGGTCTCACTCTGAGTCAGGCTGGTCTCGAACCTGTGAGTTCAAATAATCTACCTGCCTTGGCCTCCTGGAGTGGTAGGATTACAGGCATGAACCTCCGTGCCTGACCTGTGATGAAGTTTTTAAAATGTGATATCAATTTATTTATATACTCAATGAATATTAGAGATCAAACTTATTTCTTGGTATTTTCAGAAATGTCATCTAGCTAGGCAAATTAAAATGTTGATTTTGAATCTCACATTTTGTAGATCCAACAGGAAATTTAAATTATTTTGTTCGAGTAAACTACTATACCAGTTAAGAATGTATTTACGTACAGCTAAATGCAAAACAAAAATATGCATTCACCAAATTTAAACACCTTTATAAGACGTTATAATTATAATTTGTATGTAATATTGGTCTGACTAATACATAATAAATGTTTTGAACAGATCAAATGCCTATAAATATAATAAGTTTAATCTCCTTAAAAGGTGTTCTCATGGCAAGGGGTATTTTACAAATTTACATTTATGGATATAATAGAAAGTGTCACCAAGATCATATACTGAAGGGGGCAGCAGAGGTGGGGAGGAGGATTATTTTGCTAACAGGTACAACGTAAGTGTCTACTGCACACCTGCTGGGTGAGGGGCACAACTACCCTTTGGACTCTAACTAACAGACACACACAGTGTAACCTAATTGTCTATACCCTCATATTAATCTAAAATTTAAAACAAATCACATATTGAGATTTATCCTATACTTAGATAAATAGCAGGGACTAAGGAACCATATTCTGTCATATCTGTACAAATATTTGCACAGTCATTTCTAATTTAGAGAAGTATAATTCACGAGAAAGTAGTAGTACACTACAGGTAAGATGATAAATGTCACCAATAGTAAATACAAAATACCTAGAAGGTAGATGAACGGATACAGCCTTGGAGTTAAAAGATGGAGTTATAAAACACTGACAAATGAAGAATTGTGGATCAAAACGGTAGATTCAACTAACATAACAAAGAGGTAATTGCTAGAGCAATGGAACACTCAAATTCAATACGACATTATAAATATTTGAAGTTACGTATTTGGGATGGACGTGGGGTATAGTAGACATCCCATTAAATAATTAGATGGATAGAGTCAAATAAAATGGGACTTTATTTTAGAAGGTAAAATATACGTATCAAAACATGTCTCCATTGCTATGAACCAGAGGATTACATAATTTTTTTTTTGGAAGTTTCTAATTATATTTTATTTTATTTTTTTGAATCATAGCTGTGTACATTAGTTCAACCATGGGGTACAGTGTGGGGGCTATAATATTTGAATGCTGACAAGAGGAAGAACAGTTAATTGATCTTGTTTGTAATCACTCAAGGAATGCAATTAGAAATAAAAAGATGGGGAATAAAAAGATGAAATTAGGAAGCACATAGACATTTACTCCAAAAATGAATAGATTTTCAAAATGGTTACTCAAAGATAAAATGAGACATCTTTGGAAAGTATTCCTCAATGAAACAGGTCATACTTAAAAGCCATGAACATTAGTCAGAAGTACTGAAGAAGAATTTAAGGATTTAAGAAACATCAGGATGGTTAGAACAAACAAAATTTTATATTTGAAGAGACTGTAATTAAAATCGCGCGCTCAAAGGGATTGATTCGGGAGGAGTGGCAAGCGTCCGTAGAAGTGGCCACTCACTCGCTGAATTCCCGAAGATTTAGGGAATTGTTCAGATCAACCTGTGTTTGAGAGCTGGGAAAAAAATCTGCATAATATTGAAATCATTTTTCCTTCCTTTAAATTTGTTACTGAGCTATACGAATTGTAGACCAGTATGTGTCTTATAATATAGTCTGTACCAATTTAGTGAGTGCTAAACAGATGACAAAACAAATCTAGCTTCTAGAGAAAAAAATTTTTTAAACAGGGTTATCCTTTAAAATTACTCATTTCCCCTCCCTTCTGAATTTTTCAATAGGCAATTTGACTTACTAGTTATTTTCATTCATTTAAAAACCTGACTCCAGGCTCAGCGCCTGTGGCTCAATGAGCTAAGGCACCAGCCACGTACACCTGAGCTGGCGGGTTCGAATCCAGCCCGGCCCGCCAAACAACAATGACAGCTGCAACCAAAAAATGGCCGGGCGTTGTGATGGGTGCCTGTAGTCCCAGCTACTTGGGAGGCAGAGGCAAGAGACTCGCTTGAGACCAGGAATTGGAGGTTGCTGTGAGCTGTGAAGCCACTGCACTCTATCCAGGGTGATAGGTTGAGGCTCTGTCTCAAAAAAAATAAATAAATAAAAAAATAAAAACCTGACTTTGGTTTACATACAATGGTAAGAAAGGTAGAAATAGCCAAGTCTTACACAATTAACTACCTCAGATACCAAACTCATGGTGTCATTTGCTTTTCTGTATTTTCTGACTTGGTTTGTGAGTTGATAATTGATACCTAAAGTACACAGCCCTAGACTAAATCACAGAGCTACTTTGTCTGCCTTACACCTTGGAGTCAAAGTTCACCTTGAACTTGATATTTGTAGAAATAACAAATTAGGTAACATTCCTCTGTCTACAAGGTGGACATAAAGTTCAGGTGCAATTTAAATAATAAACTAATTTAAATCGTAAACGAATTTAAATTACACACGAGCTTTATGTCGACTCTGCAGATTCCCTCCTTATCCACTTGGCATTTCGGTCAGCTTCGTCCACAGCCTGTTGCTGAGATCCCTCAGACAATACTATATGTTACTTCTTACTCATTAGCACTCTCTAAAATCACGCTCTAACAAAAATTCTTCCCAGATACATTGTGCACCGAAGTTCTTAAGAATTGAAGCCATTGACAGAGAAATAACTGCTTTTTCTAAAATTATACCACAAATCATTATTTACATACGTGCTCTTTCTTCACTGAGGGAAAACATTTTTTTCTTTCAAAAGAGAAAAGAAAAATCAATTATACTTTATTGTGTTTATAAAACTAAGTAACATCATGATGCACAGGAAAAAACTTTTAAAAACATGAGTATAATTAGTATTATGCAAATAGCTCTGCAAGATTTTTGAAGATATTCAATTTATTTTCTATATTTTTAATGACTTTGAGAAAATATATGTAGCTTGCATTTTAACAATTTAAAAGCAACATGGCTTTTATTGATATTAATTTGTATCTCCTGAAGCATATTATTCATTTTCAATGCAGTATTATGCACTATCATATTTATTCAATACTGATTTAAAAAATGACAACTCATACTCTAAAATCAATTAGCAATTTAAATAAAGTGAAAAACGTAGTCCAAGCAAGTATTTCTTTTCACTTTTTCTAAACCAAAGAAGCTTAAAGATATTGTTTATTCCAATTTCAATTTCTCTATAAACAATAACCAAGTATTTATGTGCATCTTTTATTTCCTGTAATTAAATATGTCAAGGTCTTAATGATACAGGTTCCCCCAACTCGGGGCTGGAGAGGGACCCCATTTTCTGGGCCCGAGCATGCTCATAAACCAGTTTGGTAATTTTTTTCATCTGGGCTGCCCTTCCAAGAAAGGGCAGAATGACCTAGGCAGGACCACATTGCTACACAGGGCAGTTTTAAAATTAACTTCTGCCCACAGGCCCCTGGTGCCCAAATGATTGTGAAATATTTTATATATACATTCCATTTCCTCAGACCCCTCCCCACCAACCTGCAGTGCAAGAGAAGCTGCATGTAAACTCCTAGACAGAAAGCCCGAATGGTCTACCTGCTCAGACCCCTTCTGCTGTGTGGAAGCTCTCCTCCTTCCTTCCGCTTATCTCTGACACAATCTGTCCTGCTTACTCATGGTGGGTCTTGTGACTTCATTCCTGGAACTTCCAAGAGCAAAGACCTGGCAGAAAGATTCTGGTAACATTTATGTAAAGAACAAAATGATAAATATATGAAGTATTTTTGAACTTCAAAACTAAATTTTTGAGGAAAGTTTAACAGAAATAAATTTCAGTTCGAGCTTGATTAATTTCATACAGATGAATAAAAATTGAGTTAGTATGCTAAATTTAAATATTGTGATTGCTGGCAAATTATGACAGCTTTTAAGGAAAAATATCTCTTTTCCTTTAATAAGATGATGATAATTAAAGTGTATTAGCAAATCATAAAGATATATTATTTTTAATATTTTACTTTTAAAAAGTTACAGATTACATGGGTCTAAGTTATCTTATTAAGATATGATTATTTAAGCATGATGCAATTCTTATTTTTTTTAATTTATGCAATGGCAGATGTGACATGAGTATATAAATGTAAGCATATGTGGTTTAAAAACTGGTCAACCAAATGATCAAACACTGTTTTACCATAGCTGTTTTTTTGCCTCAGAGTATGGTCTTTGAAAATGGAAGTGTCACCAGCATCTGGAAATTTGTCACAAAAGCAAATAGCTTCCTCCTGGACTATTGAATCAGTAACTCTGGGGGGAGGATCAAGCAATGCAATGGGGGCTTTAGAAAGTCCACTGGGTGATTCTAAGACCCAGGAAAGAGTGAGAATCGTTGACGTAGGAGCTGTTACCTGTAGCGCCTTATCAGAATATCAGGAGTTATTCAGGAAACAAATACCTGCATAAATCTCATCTTACAGCAATTACAATGAATCACCTGGAGAGAACACACAGTCCTGTATTTATTAACACACCCTACTTCTAAAGTGTACCCCATATTGAGAAACACTAATTTTACCGAACATCTGAAAGAGATGGTTCTATTCCTCCTTCCGTTTTGGACCTGTGAGTGTGCCTTCTGATTCAGAAATTACTGCCTGCTCCTCAGACCCCAACACCCCATCCAATCCTTCCCATTTTTATCTGATTTCCTAATGGGATCCAGGCTGTTGCCATATTTTTATAAGCAATTCATGAACTTAAATAAACTACGACATCTATATACAGATCACATTAGTAATTTTTAACATAAAGGTGACCCAGGACATTTATTACTCCTCCAAACTGCCCATCTTATCCCATTGGATCTGATTCCTGGTGAATATTTAGGTGAGTCAATCAGGGTGGAAACTCTTTGTAGGTTTCCTATAGTAGCATTTGCTACTCAATAACCTAGCTCATGCTACTATGCTACAGCATTAACATCACCCCCAGAAAAATAACAATCATTTTATACTGAGATTATGGAGGCAAGAGTAATTCTTTAGGCCTAACAATCTCACAGTTATGCCAAGGAATTGGAAGGCATTAAAAATGTTTGACTATCCAGAAATTTTAGGCATCAAGTTTCTTTTAATTATTTTTATTACATTACTTTAAGTTCAGTGTTTCTAAAACTGTGGTTTTTACCTAAGAATTAATAGGTAAGGGTGTATTTCACAAAATTATGAATACAGTAATATCTTTATGAAGAAAACCATATTTAGGTATTTTATAGATAATTTTCAATGAAATTTATGTTTCAAAGAAATGACTACACTGCCATTCCACTCAATGTTTGCCCAAAGCAAAAATAATTTATAACCCTTTTTTTGAATGTTGCATATAAAAAAATGTGTTCTTTAGTAAATATTAGAAAATTTTACAAAATGGCCTGTAACCTGTCTGACTTTTAGGATCTATATTGTTTCTTCTTTACTATATTCAATACAATACTAATTATTGGTACTTTTAATGCAATATATCTCACTTCTCTCTTCTATATAAGTTGTATTTATTGTAAGACTCATAGTATTAAACCCACAATTTAAATAGCTGTTAACATTTTCTCCTGCTTCCACTCTCCCTCTCAACTCCCCTAAATTTAGATGATGAATAGTCTTCAAAACGTAAGTGTTTTTTCCATCATAGACTAAATTGAAGAATTACCTGTTACACTAAACTACTATCTGCAGGTTTACCTAAAAGTTCCTTAAATGCCCATTTCCAGATCAATGCTCACCAAGTTACTACTTCTTATTTCTTTTCTTTCTTCCTCTTCTAAGATACATGCTATCACTTCACCTCATCTAATATTTTGACCTCTCTTCAAAGGTCTGGAATGACTAAAAGTTGTATGGAAAATGTATATTTTTTTATCACCATGGAATCATAAACCATGTAGCCAACCAAGGTCATTCTTTTTCTTTTTCACTTTAAGAATTTCATAATGGTATTTTTTTTTGCAAATATGTGGATTAAAATAATATTTCTTCTGAAAATACACATACCTTAGCTCTCAAAAACACATTTAGTAACATGGGATATTGATTTTGCAGGAGACTAAAATGTTCTAAAAACAGAAATAACAGCAAATTATAAAATTGCTAATAATTTTATAATAATGTAGATTATAAATTATTATATTATTATAATAATTTAGATTATAAATTATTATTAAATTTTATAATAATTTTATAATAATTTAGAAATTATAAAATCATTTCTACAGACATGCAAAATGGTTCTTGCAGTAGCTTTTGGCCTGAACATATAGATGGCATCTACTTTCATATATGTGATAAATGTCTCCTTTTAATCAATATTTGAAATAAATATTTTGTGAATTACATATAGAAGACACACAAGCATACAGGTTGGTATGCATTCAATGGAAGAGAACAATTGCTAAACATTCAAATTCAATAGTCAATTTCAATAGTAGTCTATCTGCCAGAAATTACGTTTGTCTCTACTGAAACAATTTCATCATTCTTTCTATTGATTGCATTCTTATAAAGCCATATTCCCATTATTTAAGAAAAATTAAAAAATTTTTGAGTTATAATTATGTGAAGTAAAATTTACAATTACCTGTATATAAAACAAAGTTGATAATTATACTGTAGTGTTTATATTATTATACTGGGTGCACATACAAAGTATTTTTCTCTTCTTATTTTTAATTTTAATTTTTATGTTTGCATTTTTTTTTTTTGAGACATAGCCTCAAGCTGTCACCCTGGATAGAGTGTAGCATCACAGCTCACAGCAACCTCCATTTCCTGGGCTCAAGCGAGTCTCCTGCCTTCGCCTCCCAAGTAGCTGGGACCACAGGTGCCCACCACAACGCCCAGCCATTTTTTGGTTGTAGCCATCATTGTTGTTTGGCGGGCCTGGGCTGGATTCAAACCCGCGAGCTCAGGTGTACGTGGCTGGCGCCTTAGCGCGTTGAGCCACAGGCGCTGAGCCTATGTTTGCATTTTTCATTTCAAATTAATATTAGGGTACAAATGTTTAAGTTACAATGTTTGCATTTGTTAGGGAAAGTCCCTGTTGTAGTTGAGTGTCATACCCAGGAGTGGGCCATCTACACTTACATTGTTCCCATTAGGTGGGAGCACACCAAAAAGTTTTCCCTTTGTGCAAATTTATGCTTTCCTTCCTAAAGAACACTTTCCAATTTTCTTTCATTTAATTTTGATTTAAACACTTCTTCAACCACGTGCTTAAAATTTTCTTTGACCATGTGTTGAAAATTTAAGAAAACACATACATTTCTTACTATTTTGTAACAGTTATGTTTTTATAGGCCATTTTCTACTCATTTTGAAACTTGACCTTACCGTGTCTGTGAAACCACTTCAATACAGTATAAAAATAGCAAGAGACATGAGTGAGAGTTGCCTCTTCACTTTGTGAATAAAGTCTGTACTTCTGAATTTTCTGAGTCTGTAGATATTCAAAGAAAAAGTCATGGTCATCTGATTCCTCTCTGAGAAGACTCTATGGACTTACAACTGGAGGTTAATTGGCGTCTCATTTCTAGAAAAGGAAAACCATCATCTTTGGATAGATTAAGTGAAGAGAATAATGCTTAGCTTATATCAAAGGAAAAACAAATTTTTTACTAGCTAAGAAAAAAGAGATAAAAATGTTGATTACTAGGTGATATAGAAAAGGAGATTGAAAGTGGTAATAGTAACTAAGTGTTACAGAATAGTTCCTACAGATCATACAACATGATTATACCCTTATGATCGGAAAAATAATGGATACAGGGTGACTTATTCAGCAAATTGTGAAATGAACATTTTATTGGAGAAAAGACCACATGAAAAATGACTTTATTCAGTATGTGTGATGAGAATACAAGAGGACTTTCAACAATTGGAGGCTTGAATATATTATGATCCGCACATATATACTTTGGATCAATTTTCTTTCTTATAAATACATATGGTACATTTAATAAATTTCTTCCTAGAGTTTTCTTTATTTGAAGCTTGTTAGAGGCTTTTCCAGTTTCATGTAATGAGCCATTACTACTGAAATTGTTTGATTTTCTTTTTTGTATGATGTTCCTAAAAGGATAAAAAGAGATTCCTTGAACACAGACCCATATTTGGTTCTCGAAATAGCTTTGTTCTACTGTATTATCACAATTCTATGCATTAGAAAACTGATGTTCAAAAGATTTTGCAAAAATTTGCAAAAGATATACCTAAGTCAATAGGAACGCTAACATTTGGAATTGTTTCAGAAGGAAAGGCCAGAAAAAAAAAAAGAAAAGGTGAAAATATTTTCTGTCTCCCCAACCTTTGGGGAACTGAAATGTGCATCCCTGCCTCAGGCCAGTGGTCAGGAGGGGCAGGGAATGTCACTTGTTCTTTGTGACAAAGGAGGTAGCTCAAGGGGATGGCCCAGGTGGAGGTCCCTAGACCCTCTTAGTTGAAGATAGAATTTCCCTGCGTGGAAGTCACAAGACTGTTGCCCAGCCTGCAAGATTGTCTTGGCCCAAGATAGGATTATAATTTCAGAACCTGTAATAGCTCTGTGCTTCTGCTCAGAAGTAGGAATATGTATTTTGAGATCCTTGGCCATTTTCTTCCTTTGCCAGTAAGTAATACACTTTACTTTCTTTCTCTTCAAACCACTCATCCCTCTGTTCCTGATGTGACTTCAAGGGACAAGTGCTGAACTTTCAGTAACAAAACCAATATTTCTGTTGATTTTTCATTTCTTCCTGATAAATCAATTCTGTTAAAATCATGAACCATTATTGGGTATCTATAGTAGCACATTTCTTTTGAAATCAGCTTTTTTTCCTACTCATGCTGCCCTTTCACATTTATTTTTTAAATTCTTTGGGATTCAGTCGAGAGCACCAATAATTATGTTACACTGATCGTGGTTGTTAGGTAAAGTCTCTCTTGTAATTGTGTCCCACCTCCTAGAGGTGTACCATACTCTGTGACCCCCCAACCCCCTCAAAGTCCCTCTCCCTGATCCCTCATTCCCCTACCCCACCCCTTGTATTAGATCATCTACTGCCTTCATAGCAGAATTGAGTACATTGGATTACTGCCTCTCCATGGAACATATTCTTCTTAGCAAAGTATCTCAAAAATGTAAGAAAAAGTATCCAATGTACTCAGCCCTACTATGAAACCAATTTATAGCTTTCATATAAAGCTATAACCCAACTATAGCCCAAGATGAAGGGGAAAAAGGAGAGGGAGGGGGGAATGGATAGAGGGAGGGGAATTGGTGGGACCACACCTATGGTGCATTTTACAAGGGTACATGTTAAATTTACTAAGTGTAGACTATAAATGTCTTAACACAATAACTAAGAAAATGCAGTGAAATCTATGTTAACCAGTTTGATGAAAATATTTCAAATAGTATATAAAACCAGCACATTGTACCTCATGATTGCATTAACGTACACAGCTATGATTTAATTAAAAATAAATAAATAAATAAAATTGTAATATATGTTCAAAGTTT
>CAUYON010098170.1:0-61568 GCA_963573935.1 Arctocebus calabarensis | reverse complement strand
TTATGGAAGTTCTTCTTCAACAGTGATAAATAAATCAAATAAAAAGTATATAATACAGAGTTTAATATTATAACTAATTTAATAGCTTGTAGAACAAAACACAACATATTTATAAAACACAAGTTATTTTCAAGAACAAATGACACATTTATAAAATCTGGCCATATACTGTGTTATAAATGTCAACATGTCAGTTTTATTCAGATCAGTTTTCAATCAAAACTTCTCTAAAATGGACAATAACTGGTTTAAAATTGATTTTAGATATTAGATGATATGTTTCTAAACAATTTTTTTTTTTTTTTTTTGAGACAGAGCCTCAAGCTGTCACCCTGGATAGAGTGCTGTTAGAGTTCACAGCAACCTCCGATTCCTGGGCTCAAGCGAGTCTCTTGCCTCTGCCTCCCAAGTAGCTGGGACTACAGGCGCCCGCCACACACCCGCCTATTTTTTGGTTGCAGCCATCATTGTTTGGCGAGGCCCAGACAGGATTCGAACCCGCCAGCTCAGGTGTATGTGGCTGGCGCCTTAGCCCGTTGAACCACAGGCACCGAGCTGAGAAAAGAATGATTATTAGTCACATTTATAGATGAAAAACCTCAGCTCAGCTTCAGCTTCGGCTCAGGTAATTTATGTCGTTTTCTACATTAACAACAACCCAATCTGATAGAGAATGTGTCTAATCCTTTATTTTACCTTTCATCATTTTGGTGTTTCTTCATTTTCTTCTGTCATTTCCTGTAGCCTAAGGCATAACTAACTCTCTTTTCATTTTCTAGATGACCTTGTCCCTCCAGAAAGGTCCTTAAAATTGACAATTAAACTAAAAAAATCTAGATTATTTTGGAATGAGTTTTGCTCTGTACCAGTTCAGTGATTCATGTACATAAAGCATATGTTTCTTCAGAAAACATTTGTTCTACTATAGCTTTTTGAATTGCTTCCATTTTATTTTTTCTTACATCAGTCACTTTTATATTATCCTTTTCTGCATATACTGGTATATGCACATAGATCTAGTATTTTTGATACATATGCCATTTACTTATCTTTTTCTACTGAATTTTGAAAGAGCTTTTCTGGTTGGTTTTCATATCATTGATTCATATTTTTGCAAAGATTTTGTGTATTGTGTATTTTTATAGATCTTAAAATATTTTGCAAATTTACTTTTTAGTTTCTTTAAAATCTTTTTTATCTGATCTACTACTTTTTTGCATTTAGAAATAACGTTTAACTGGTTTGCTTTTTCTTTGACCTTCTTGTGTCTTTTTCATTTCTTTCTTTATATTTCAATTTCCTGATTTCTGTTGAATATACTATGTTCATTAACAATATTGGCCTGCATTTTTCTTTTCCTGTGGTGTCTTTGTCTGGCTCTGGTATCAGGGTGATGCTGGCCTCTTTGAATAAATTTAGAAGTTGATATAGACCAAACGTTTTCATTCCCCCCATGATTAGATTTTCATGTGTTGAAATCTAATCTCCAATATGAGGGCATTTGGAGATGGGGTCTGTGGGAGGTCAAGAGATCAAGTGGGCACAGCCTTCATGAATGCCATGACTGCTCTTATAGAAGAGACCCAAGAGAATTCATCACATTCTTCTTCGACATGAGGACACAGGGAAAAGACAGTTGTCTATGAACCAGAAAGCGGCCCTCACCAGACACCGAATCCACCAACATTTTATTTTAGACTTCACAGCCTCCATTTTATTTTTGACTTTAGCATGAGAAATAAATTTCTGTTTTTCATAATGTATGTTGTGATAGCAGCCTACATGATCTAAGATAAAAGTGCTCCTATTCTGTTTTTGGATAAGTTTAAGAAAGATTGTTACTAATTCTTCTTTGACTATTTAGTAGAGTCACTGGTGAAGCCACATTGCCCTGGTCTTTTCTGTGTTGGAAGGTGTTTGATTACCACTTCGACGTCTCTCTTATTGTTCTGTTAAGTCTATTTCTTCTTGATTTGGTGTTGGTTGGTTGTATGTTTCTAGAAATTTATCAATTTCATCTACCATATTTAATTTGTTGGCATATAATATTTTATTACACTCTTTTAAGATTCTTTTAATTTCTAGGGCATCTGATGCAATGCCTCTTCTTCCATTTCTGGTGCTATTTATTTGGTCTTTCTTTTCTTTTTCATTAGTCTAGGTAAGGATTTGTTAATTTCTTTTATGCTTTAAAAAATCAATTCTTAGGTTTGTTAATTTTTTCTACTATTTTTCTCTTGTCTATTTGGCTTGTTTCTGCTCACTGTTTATTGTTTCCTTCCCTTTGTTAATCATTGTTTTACTTCATCCATTTTCTGGTTCTTTGAGGTATTAAGTGCTCATTTGAGCACTTTCTTCTTTTTTAAACAACAATTTATTATTAGAAATTTTCAATTTTAGTACTGCTTTACTGCATCTACTGAGCTTCAGGACATTGTTTTTTTTTTTTTTTTCATTTTGAGGTATTTTTTTCAATTCCCTTTTGAGTTCCTATTAGGCACCATGGTTGTTTAAGAACACGTTGTTTAGTTTCCCCATATTTGTTAATTTTCCATTTTCTTACTGCTATTGATGTCTTGTTTTATTCCATCATGTTCCAAAATTATACTTGATAAAATTCCAATCTTTCAAATTTGTTCAGACTGCTTTTGATATAACATATAATCTATTATGGATAACTTTCCTTGTGTGCTTGAAAATAATGTATACTGTTTTTCCCATGGAGGTAAAGTCATGTGTGTGTCTATTAGGTCCATTTGTTTTCTAGTGTTGTTTAACTTTGTTGTTTCTTGATCATCTGTCTGAATTTTCTGTCCATTATTGAAAGTGGCATATTGAAGTCTCCTAGTTTTGTATTACCACCAATTTCTTCTTGCAACTCTGTCAGTGTTTGCTGTTCATATTTAGGTGCTTTGATGTTATCCCCTGCATTAGTTAGTGCTCTCTAGATAAGCACAACTAGTAAGATATACCTGCATATATGTAAGGGAAGATTTATTATAGGATTGACTGATGTGATTATGGAGGCCAAGAAGTCCCACACATGCTCTCTGTGACCTGGAGTACTACAAAAGGCAGTGGTATCATTCCATTTGAGCCCAAAGGCCTAAGAATTAGGGAGATAATGAGGTAATTCCTGGTCTAAGTCCAAAAGACTGAGAACTAGGAGTTCCAGTGTCTGAAGGAAAGAGATGGATGAAACTATATATATATATATATATTTATAATGTCTATAAATTAAAAAAGAATAATTCCCTGATTCTTCCATAAGAATTTTTCACTATGAGTTCATTTTCCCCATCTACAATCTGAAGGAATTATTTAATTTTTTTCTTCACAAAAGTTGACAGGGGAATACATACAATTTCAGTCTCAATTATCCAACATAAAATACTTTTTAAATTTGACTTCTCTGGCATTCCTGTGTCATTTTCATGATCTGGTAAACTCCAAGTCACTCTAATAAAAGGTGCATTAATGGGGGAAACTGTATGTCAGAGTGTCAGAGAGAAAACACATTCCACAAATATGTGTGTGTGTGTGTAGGTGTGCACCTGTAAGAATCCATACTCTCTGGAAGATAAAAAAAAAATTGTAACTGTACAGTAAGATAAAGAAGAAGACAAATTTTCATTTTTAAAGAGTAGTTAATAGAGGACTAACAGCTTTATTTAATCTTAGAGAGTGAAAGTCCTCCAGCTGATTGACAGGTCAATGACAGGTAGTTCTGCTTTCTGCATTCAATAATTAATTTCATCAATTATTAAAAAGGAAAAAGGGAAATATATAAGAGGTTGTACCAGATATTATTGGTTTTCCATTATCATTATTGTTTCTTTCAATTAGCTATTATTTGTACATAACTATGTAGGTGAAAAATTTCTTTATCATAATTTCTTGCTCAGAAGACACTTCATGAAGTCTATTCTAATTTCTTCAAGAAATTTTAGTCAAGAAAAAGACTTTGCATATTGATAGTGGTAGCAAGCTACCTATCTTCTATAGATATTTTAAAATATTTTTGGACTTGGGTAAATACTTTTAAGGTGAGGACCTGGAATAAAAGTTACATTTTTATATAAACACTATACCTTGCTTTTGACCAAATTTTTAGGATTTTGTTGCAATTGCTAAAAACCTAGATAAAAGACTGTTTTCTTCAGGGAGAATTAAGGAGTACAGTTTATTGCTTGAGAATTCATTTGGAACTGTAGCAAATGCAAACTCTTTTATACTACAGAGATTACCTTTTCTTTCATTTATTAAATACTGGTTGCAAAAACAAATTTACTCCTCTTTGTGTAAGACTAGCCTATGAAATGAAACTATGTTTATAATCTCCTCAACAGTTTCTATGAAGTAGGTTTTTTTCTTTGTCCTTGCATTATTTCTTTTCATATGTTCAGAAATACCTATCTTTTTCTAGTTCTCCTGACATTCCCCCCCAAATTCACATGCCCATGCATTATACTTGTTTAGCAGATGAATGGCTAAAAAACACATGAAAAATGTGCATCATCCCTAATCATCAGAGAAATGCAAATCAAAACCACTTTGATATATCATCTAACTCCCCCATGTGGGAGTAGCCCACATCACAAAGTCCCAAAGCTGCAGGTACTGGTGTGGGTGTGGAGAGAAGATAACACTGTTACACTGCTGGTGGGACTGCAAATATATATTGAGAATGTCAATATTCCTTTTGGGGGGAATGTCAGGAGAACTAGAAAAAGATAGGTATTTCTGAACATAAGAAAAGAAATAATTCAAGGACAAAGAAAAAACCTACTTCATAGAAACTTTTACACTGTTGGGACTGCAAATATATATGGGACTCCATATATATTCATATATATAATAAAATACTAGTCAGCTGTAAAGAAGCATGGAGCCTTCACATGTTTTATATTTACCTGAAAGGATTTGGAGAACATCCTCTTAAGTATCACAAGAATGAAAAAGTAAGCATCAATGCACTCAATATGAAACTAATACATGAACAACTACATACCCACACAAGAGAAAACACATTTAAATTCAAGAAGAGGAGGAGGGGAGGAAGGAGAAGGAGGGTAGTAAACTCTCACTTTTTGGGTCAAGGTAGGAGTATATGGTGCACATGCTGGGTGAAGGACTCAACTGCAACTTGGACTTTACCTAACAAACACAATGTAACCAAATTATATGTACCCTTACATGATTAATCTGATGTAAAAGTAAGTAAATAAACCAACATATTTGTTTAAAAAGACAAAGCAACAAAACTATATTTTATAATTATTCCAATTCCTAAGATACGGCTGTATCTTTTATATAACTTTTAACTTTATGCCATCTGCTGATGTTTAATCTGATTGCTTACTTCTAGAAAGTAAGCACAACATATCAATAAGTGATTATTGAAAAGATAATAAAAGAATCTGTAATATTATGTATGGAATTTCACAGACAGTAATTCAATGGCACATCACACTCCATGGTTGACATACTCATAAAAAAAAGAAATCAAATTTCCAAACTCTACCAAATGGAATACCCTACAAGGACCTAAGACCTTTTCATGTTTACAAATGGCTGATCAATAAATCACACTTTAAAAGCGGCTGAGTAATTAGCAGATGAAGCTTGAAGCAATAGAATCCTCATTAGCATATTGAGAGACATTTATAGCAATAAAGTTTGTCATAGACTTGTACATGTTAAACATGATAAATTGCACCAGTAATTCAGACTGATTTTTCTAATGCATAATAAAAAGTCATTGTATACCCTAAAAATTCTTATTTAGCTATGACAGAAAAAAATGCAGCATTAATTTTAAAATTATACTCATCATCCTTAATAAATCTTCTAGTATTGGGGGTGAGTAGATTCTTAAGTTTTAGGAATGATAAGTTTTATTAAAGCCATCATTAGGTTTTCTTAATGTCAGTTGGAATTACATTTTTTTTAACAAACAAGAAGACAGTGTCATTTATACATGTGTGTAAAATAATATAGTTAGAGAATTTAAGCCAAAATCCAAACTGCCACCTGGAAATCTGGAGTGACAGGAGAACAGAGTCACAGCCAAAATCAGCTTAGTTGAAACAGAAGATCCTGGAGCCCTATACCAGAGAAACACCTAAATGGTAATTTTGATGAGTTGCTAGAGAAAGAATATGGAACCATAGAGAACAAAAAACTATTGAGGGCCCAATATTTTGAAGGTCATCATGTTTGTGGGTTTCACCTTTAAGAACCCTCACAAATTCTTCTGATGAAAGAGCTAAAGAAAAACTGTGGTGTTCCCAACTGAGGGGAAGAAGTAAATACATTGAGGGGTGCCATAGAATTGTCCCTAACAAAGGCCCATTCTGCAGGAGAAAAGAAAGAGTCTTATCCAACTTAGGGTTAAGGTAACTATGTGAATATGGCCTACATAGACTTGCCATCTCTGCTAACTGTGGAAAAAGAATTAAGAAGAACTTGTAAAAGTCAAAGCTTTGGGAGCTTTAGGCTCCCTAAAAAGTTGAGATTGAATCATAACATTGTAGAAAACTTCATTTCCCCACACCTTAGCACCACATCAGCAATGCCCAGTGAAATAACAGTGGATTGCAAACAAAAGAGTTGCAAAGGATAGATTCCAAAAAGAGGAGCTCTTAGGGGAAACCAAAGACAATAAGAGACAAAACTAAGAATACCAGAGTAACCTCAAATTACAGGCTTATTACAGCAGTTCCTAATACAGCACATGGAGCTTTCAATCAAATCAGCAAGGCATGCTACAGGCAATAAAAAGCATATATTGAAGAGACAAAACAATAGCTAGACAAAAATATGGCACATATTCTGGAATTTATATCATAAAGATAATTTAAATTAACTATGAATAATGTAATACAGACTTCAATAAAAAAAGTTGGGTAACATTCATGAAAATACGGGTACTGGAAGCAGGAAGATGGAAACTTTAAGAACAAATGAAAATAAAATGCAAAAGAACAAAACAGTATAATAGGAAGAATGTCTTTGATGGGCACAATTATAAAATCCATTAATCTGAGGAAAGAATTAATGGCACAAAAACAGAGCCTCAATGATACTACAAAAATCTCTATTCCAAGAAATAAGAAAATCTGAAGGAAATGGACTAATATCTGAAAGCATGCCACCTTACTGGATTCAACCAGAAAGAATTAGAAATCTTGAATAGACCTATATCAATCACTGAAATAACATCAACAATATGAAATCTCCCAATAAAGAAAAGTTTGGAATCACATGGCTTCACATCTGAATTCTATCAAATCTTTCAATAGCAACTGGTACCTATGTTATACAACATTTCCCAAAGCATAGAAAAAGAAGGAATACTTCCCAACACATTCTATGAAGCAAACATCATCCTGATACTCAAATCAGGAAAGGATCCAACAAAGAAAGAAAATTACAGACCAATATCATTAATGAATATCGATGCAAAAATATTTAATAATAGCAATTAGAATTCAACAACATATCAAAAAAATTATCCACCATGATCACATTGGTTTTATTCCAGGGTTACAGGGTTGGTTCAACATATGCAAATCTATAAATATAATTCATCACATCACTAAAATAAAAAACAAAGACCATATGATTCTCTCAATTGATGAAGAAAAATCCTTTGATAATATCCAGCATCCTTTCATGATCAGAATTCTTAAGAAAATAGGCATAGAAGGGACATTTCTTAAACTAATAAAGGCCATCTACAGCAAACCCACAGCCAATATCATATTGAATGGTGTAAAATTGAAAACATTTCCACTCAGATCAGGAATGAAGCAAGGATGCCCACTGTCTCCACTGCTATTCAACATGGTAATGGAAGTCTTAGCCATCACAATCAGGCAAGAGAAGGTGATCAAGGATATCCAAATAGGGTCAGAGGAGATCAAACTCTCACTCTTCACTGCTGATATGATCCTATACCTGGAAAATTCCAGGGATTAAACTTCAAAACTCTTAGAAGTGATCATGGAATACAGCAGTGTCTCAGGATACAAAATCAATACTTATAAGTCAGTAACTTTTATATACACCAATAATAGTGAAGCTGAAAAAACAATCAAGGACTTTATTACTTTTATAGTAGTGCCAAAGAAGATGAAATATTTTGGGCATTTACCTAACAAAGGATGTGAATGAACTCTATAAGAAGAACTATGAAACTCTGAGAAAAGAAATAGCTGAAGATGTTAACAAATGGAAAAACACACCATGCACAGGGCTGGGAGGAATCAACAATGTTAAAATGTCCATACTACCCAAAGCAATTTATAGATTTAAATGAATCCCCATTGAAGCACCATTGTCATACTTTAAAGAACTTGAAAAAATAGTACTTAGTTTTATATGGAACCAGAAAAAATCTCGAATAGCAAATATATTACTCAGAAATAAGAACAAATCAGGAAGTATCACATTACCAGACTTCAGGCTATACTAGAAATCTATAGTGATCAAAACAGCATGGTACTGGCACAAAAACAGAGCAGTAGATTTATGGAACAGAATAGGTAGCCAAGAGATGAACCCCACTATTTATTGCCATTTGATCTTTGACAATCCTGTCAAAAATATTCAGTGCAGGAAAGACTCCCTATTTAACAAATGGCACTGGGTAAACTGTATGGCAACCTGTAGAAGACTGAAACTGGACCCCCCACCTTTCACCATTAACAAAAATCAATTCTCACTGGATCCAAGATTTAAACTTAAGACATGAAACTATTAAAATACTAGAAGAGAGTGCAGGGAAAGCACTTGAAGAAATCAGCCTAGGGAGGATACCCTGGGCAATTAAAGTAACACCAAAAATACATTACTAGGATCAAACTAAAAAGCTTTTGCACAGCCAAGAACACAGTAAGGAAAGCACACAGACAACCTTCAGAATGGGAGAAGATTTTTGCAGGTTATGCTTCCAACAAAGGTCTGATAACTAGAATCTACAGAGAACTCAAACTAATCAATAAGAAAAGAATGAATAACCCTATTTCTATGTGGACAAGAGACTTGAACAGAAACTTCTTTGATGAAGACAGGCACATGACCTACAAATACATGAAAAAATGCTCATCATTCTTAATCATCAGAGAAATGCAAATCAAAACTACTTTGAGATATCATCTAACTCCAGTAAGATTAGCCCACATCACAAAATCCCCAAACTACAGATGTTGGCGAGGATGCAGAGAGAAGGGAACACTTCTATATTGCTGGTGGGACTGCAAGCTAATACAACCTTTTTGGAAAGAAGTTTGGAGAACACTCAAGGAACTAAAAGTAGACCTACTGTTTGATCCTGAAATTCCTTTACTAGATATACCCAGATGATCAAAAGTTATTTTACAACAAAGACATTTGCACTAGAATGTTTATTGCAGCCCAATTCATAATAGCCAAGACGTAGAAACAGTCCAAGTGCCCGTTGACCCATGAATAGATTAACAAATTGTGGTATATATACACCATGGAATACTATGTAACCATAAAAAGGAGACTTCACATCTTTTACGTTTACTCTGGATGGAGCTGGAACATATTCTTCTTAGTACAGTATCTCAAGAATGGGAAAAAAGCATCCAATATACTCAATACTACTATGAAATCAACATATAACCACCTACACACTCATACAAATGGCAAAACATAACTAACTATAGTCCAGAAGGTAGAAGGGAAGGACAGAGATAGGGGAGGGAAGGGGAGATATGGGAGGAGGGAGGGTATTCAGAGGGACCTCACCTAAGGTGCATGATGCAAGAGTACATTTCATAACTATTAAGAACAGAGTGTAATTGTGATGGATGTGTTAGTTCAATGTAAAGCATTTCACATTGTGCATTCAGGCAGTACCCTGAACCCCATAAATGCATCAATGTACAAAGTTATGATTTAATAAAAAACAATTAAAAAAAAGAATACAGATGCTGGGGCCCCTTCCTGGACAGTTCCATTTGATTGGTCTGGCTTGGTACCCAGGTATTTGTATTCTTAATATTTCCCTAAGTGTTTATAATGAAAAAAAGAAAAAGAAAAAGAAATACCTTATAGCTTAAAGAAACTAACAGTTACCTGAGCTTTCAGCACGTTATAATCTTTTGCTGGTGGAGGGTCTTACCTTGATGTTGATGGTTGCTGAATAAATTATCTGGTGGGTTGGCTGAAGGTTGGGGTTGAGGTGGCTGTGGCAATTTTTAAAAATAAGATAGTGAACTTTGCCACAGTTCTTGACTCTTCCTTTCATAAAACATTTCTCTATAGCATGCACACAGGAGATCTTCCTTCAAAAGTGTAGTCAATTTTCTCAAACCCTGCATTACTTTATTAACTAAGTTTATGTAATATTCTAAATCCTTTGTTGTCATTTCAACAATGTTCTCAGCAAGTTCACCAGGAGTAGATTCCATTGCAAGAAATCTTGTTCTTTGCTCATGCATAAGAACTCATTCATTCAAGTTTTACCATGAAATGGTAGAAATTTGGTCACATTAAGACTCCACCTCTAATTGTAGTTCTTTTGTTATTTGCACCACATCTGCAGATACATTTTCAATGGAAGTCAAAAAGCTCTCAAAGTCATTCAGGGAGGATAGAATCAACTTCTTACAAACTCCTGCAAATGTGGATATTTGGACCTCCTTCCCAAAATTACAAATATGCTTAATGGCATTTAGAATTGTGACTCCTTTCCAGAAGGTTTCTGATTTACTTTGCCCAGATCCATCAGAGAAATTACTATGTATGGCAGCTATAGAATTATGAAATGTCTTAGATAATAAGACTTGCAATTACTCCTTGATCCTTGGGCTACAGAATCAATGTTCTTTTTAGCAGGTATGAAAGCAACGTTATTGTCTTTGTGCATCTCCATTAGTTTTTTTTAGGTAAACAGGTACATTCACAATGAACAGTAATATTTTGGAAGTAATCTTTTCAATGTAAACAATAGATCTCAGTAGTGCACTTAAAATATTCAGCAGGCCATGCTGCAAGCAGATGTGCTATTATCCAGACTTCACAGTTCCATTTAAAGAGCATAGGCAGAGCAGACTTAGGATAATTTTTAAGGGCCCTAATATTTTCAGAATGCTAAATAAGCACTGACTTCAACTTAAAATCACCAACTGTACCATCCACTCACCAGAGAGTCAGCCTATTCTTCGAAGCTTTAAAGCTCAGCGTTTATTTAAAAGGCCTACATGTCGTTTTCTTCCAGTATAAAGATATTTCATCAATACCAGATAGCTGATATTTATTGCAGATATCTTCATCAATTATTTTAGATAGACCTTTGGATAACACACTGCACTTGGTACTTTTATGTTATGAATGATACTTCTTTCCTTAAACCTCATGAACCAATTTCTGACGGCTTCAAACTTTTCTTTTGCAGCTGCCTCACCTTTCTCAGACTAGTTTTTGTCCTATCTTGGTTTTTGACTTCCCTTCCTCACTAAGCTTAATTATTTCTAGTTTTTGATTTAAAGTTAGAGATGTGAAACTCTTTCTCTCCCTTGAATCCTTAGAGTTCATTGTAGGATTATCATTGGTCCAATTTCAATATTATGTGTCTCTGGGAACCGGGAGACGAGAGGGGAGCAAGAGATATAGGGAAAAGGTTGGGCTGTGGATCAGAATACACACAACATTTACTGATTAAGTTTGCAGTCTTATATGAGCAAGGTTCTTGGTACTTCAAAACAATTATAATAGTAAGATCAAAGACCACCGATCACCCATCACCAAAACAGATACAGTATTAATGAAAAATTTGAAATATGGTGAGAACCACCACAAGGTGACATAGAAACGCACAATGAGTGCCTGCCAGGAAAGTGGCACTGATGAACTTTCTTGATGCAGGGTTGCCACAAACCTTCACTTTACAAAAAATTCAACATCTGTGAAGTGCAAAAAAGTGAAATACAATCATATGAGGTGACCTTGTAGTAGAATTGAACTTTTATTCTGTTGTGATTTTACAGCATTCTTCACTTTGGCTACTCAGATTCATTTGCTAGGTTTGCTACTTCTTAATAAAGAACAACCTCTGATTTCTACTCACGTAAGACTCAGCCTCTCTTCCAGGATGACTCACAAATTTGCATAATATCAATCACAGGTGTATTGAGGACTGGGGGTATTCCAGCACATAAGAACATAAGCTTTATTATTGGTTGGAAAAAGATAAATAGAAACTGGAAAAATACTTGGAATATTGTGGCCACAGAAGAATAGTTGGACTGAAGATTAAATAGTGTCTGCCAAATTACAGTATGGTGCAGAGTCATAATTGCATCAATGCACAAAGAGGACATGTTGCTTTGTACACATTAGAATTTTTAATCATTTAAATATTTTGTAATTTGAGAAAAAGCATACTTTGTTCACAATGCACTTTGAAATTTGTTTTTGTTTTTTCTCTTAAATACAAAGGTAGTACAAATCAATCAGTTTTGCCCTACCAAATAACTGAAGGACTTTCTGTATTTTCTGTTCACTTCTCCACTCCCCTCCCATTCACTTTCTTCCAATAGGAATTCCTTTTTTTCTGACATGTTCCTAAAATAGCCTTCTTCAAATTACTCTAAAAAATATATCTGTTTCTTCTGGATGAGCCCAGTAGTATATCTGGTCTCATAATGTTTGGTATGTTTTATTCATGTTTTCCAAAAACCTTGTGCTTATATTCAAGTTGGATCATTGGTTGTCTAACTGAGCTATTGATGGTGTAATTGCACCCAGAGAGAAACCTGTTTCTTTCCTAAGGATGAGTTGCTCATTAATTATGATGCACCATCCTGACCATGAAAATGAATCCTCTTCTTGACCAGGCAGTTCTTCCATTAAAAATTGACAAATTAAAACATTTCATGTAACCATTTCTTGGGCAGAAGTGGGCATCAGACTCACCACTTAGGAGGCATTCTAAGGGGGAAGTAATTGCCTTTTAATGGGGCTATATATTTATTATATCAACATTCGTATCATTATAAAGAAAACAACCATAGAAGAGAAAAACATTCCTTAGCTCTTGTAACAGTAGCCTTGCTAAGTAGGGTAGGGGAGAAAAAGAGATATAAGCAATGAGAAGGGGAGCTTGGGAGCAGGTTTTGGCTTGAGGGTATGTTCCGATCCCCTAGGGAGGAATATTTGACTACTGACATTGTTTAGAAGGAATACACATGATGATAACAAAAAGAAGACCAGATTTAAGTCCATTTTATTATTTTTTAAAATTGTAACAGCTCATGCTTATTGTCTACACCTGGGGTGGAGAGCCCTCATGGTTCCACTCCTCCCACTATCATTGGTACACTTAGGAGCTGCAACTGTGATTTCTGAGCGACTTCCTACCCAACTTGACTACCTGTTAGTGAAGGGACTCAGGTGGAATTTACAGTCAATGTGCGATCATAATTTGAAAGAACTAGGTGCTTTTCTTGTGTGATTTTAACCTCTTGTGATGACGTTGCCCTCTCCAGAATGGTGTGGAAATTGAGAGGAAAGACATGGAAGAGCTTGACTCCTGGTGTATTTCTTTCAAATAGAGTTTTCCTGACAGAGAGAACAGATTTCTTCAGAAAAATGTAAGAGAAATGACATTAGGCAACAGAAAAACTCAAAATGTTTGACATTCGAAAATTTAGTGTTCAGCCTGTCAAACAAAGTGAAGAATTCTCTGTGACCTTGGGAAATATTCAGCCCTTTAGCCAAAAAAGCAGTGTAAACAAAATGAGTGGAGCCATTCTTTTTAAGTTTCCTGTGACTATTTGCATGCCATATATACATAGTGATGCACCTCCAGAAAAGCATGTAGACTAAAATACCTGGGGAGTTGGCTGCCTTGTCAGTAGACAGCTATAGAAACTCTGATGAAATCTGTCTGTGAGGCCTCATCTTTGGCAAGCCACTCCCCTTTCCTAATTAGCTGTAGAATTTAGTTCAGTCTTTATTCTCCTATAATGAGGTAGGAGAATATATATATTTTCCTATATTCTCATATATTCTCCTATATATGTCCACTTCCTCCATAGACTGTGGGCTTCATGTGGACAAGGTCTGTTACTCTCCACGCTTGTATTCTTAGTTTCTAGCAACATGCCTGGCACCTAGTAACCCTGTGATAGCACAATGGTTACTTGCTTCACTCTAGAATGTAAGGGAAGTATAAAAGAAGGAAGCTAAGAGAAGCCACTAGGAGAAGACACAACACACTACCCTTGATCTTGAGGATTGATCCTTGTGCTTGATGTTGTGGGGGCCTATCCCTACTTGCCCAATGTCCCTTCTCCTTTTGTTCCCAAGTGCATGGATCTCTTTGACCCTCATAGTTCTCCTGTCACCTGTCTCAGAGCTTCTAATTTTAACAGGTTCTCTGGGTCTGGGATCTGACCTTTCTGGTTTTTTAGCATTGTATGTTTCTGACGACTGTTTCTCATCCTGCTGATTTTCCAGATATAAACAGAGATCATTACATTAGAATATAAATTTAAGGGCAGGAATAGCAAAACTTAGAGAAACGAGCAGGTGCAAGAATATAGAGGCTTGGAAACCAGGTTCATAGCATACTCACCAAAGACTTCCTGAATAACCAAAATGTACAAAATTCTCCTGCACATGGTGGATGAGGTTACTGGTTTCGCAGAGCATACATCGTAGGTGGAGTGGATTTCTTCCTCAAAACAATGTGGAGTCGCCGAAGTGTTGCAGGAGCAAATTAAGTTGTAAAATATACTGCGGCTCTGCTACAGTGTGGAGGTGGAACTGGAGACTGCAAGAACAAAGGGCACATGACCCTTAAGGGGCAAATACAAAGGTTTGAGCAATGACAAGGGGAGCAGGATAATAAGGATGAAGATGATGGACAATGAAAGGACTTGAGAGGTACTTAAAAGTGAAAATGATGTAACTTGGTGATGGATTATAATGTGGGTATATACATAAAATTCAATAGCATGCCTCCTGAATTTATTTACAAAAATGAGCATAAAAGCAATGAGAGTAACATTTCAACTCTGGTTTAGGAGCTTAGCAACACAGCATGATACATATCTGGACTCTGGACTCAGGCAAATCTTGGTTCAGATCTCTCAAATCCTTTTAGTTGTGTTACCTTGGCCAAGTTACTTAACCACTTTAGTTTCCTCATCTGTAAAGTGGCTTAATGAAAGCTCACATGTCATAGACTATCATGAAATAGTGTCTACAATCAATGTATTTATTCAAATATATTAATAGAAGTAGTGTGCATCATATATAAAATTATACAAGAATTATTCAACGGGCTTCTTGCCTTCAAAATGTTTGCCTAGCATGAAGGGAAGTGAATAATTACTTGAAAGAAAAACATAGATAATTAAATTACTTTTCATGCATTTAGTATTTGTACTTAAGTATATATAGCTATGCTTAGATATTATTTATGTGACTGTAGACGCTAAGAAGGGTACAATTTGGAGAAAGAAGTTGACAATAGTTGGCAGAGAAATAGCTATATGAAATGTTTACTGTAACTAATTACTATATATATTCATTATTTAATTTATTACTCAAGAACTCTGTGGCATAGAAATAATTATTTATTGTTACAGATACTAGTCCTGAGGTTGGGAGGATTGGGAAGTACTGGTGTTTGATATTAAGCCTTCCTACTCCAAAGCCACTTTTATTCTGCTATTCAGGCTGCTGAGTGGAAGAATTTTCCATGTTCTTAGCTGCCTTGGGTAATTCCTTATTAAGAGCAACTGTGCATCTCTTGAGTTTCTCTTACCTTCAAGTCACATACCCAGGAAAAATATTCCACCACCTGTTAAATTTGTCATAGAAAAAAGGCTTTGGCTTAAAGATTTCTTTTTTTCACTGGGTGCAGTGGCTCACACCTACAATCCTAGCACTCTGAGCGGCCGAGGCAGGTGGATTGCTTGAGCTCAGAAGTTCAAGAGCAAGAGGAAGAGCAAGACCCTGTCTATACTGAAAGTAGAAAAATTACCTGGGCATCATGGCAGGTGTCTGTAGTCCCAGCTACCTCGGAGGCTGAGGCAAGAGGATCACATGAGCCCAAGAGTTTGAGGCTGCTGTGAGCCATGATGAGGTCACAGCATTCTACCCAGGTTGACAGAGTGAGACTCTATCTCAAAAATTAAAAATAAAATAAATAATAAATAAATAAAATATTTTTAAAAATCTTTTTTATTTTTGATAGAAATAGAAAGCTTTCCATTGCTAGCAGAGTTCGGGATTCTTCTTTTCAGGAAATGAATGTGGAAGGAAGAGATTAGAACATGAGAGGAAAAAGAAAAATAAGGCTTATAACATACTGCTCTCAGGTCTTGTAATAATTCCTTTAATCCATGTTTCTTTCATTTAAACTCTGATCTATTAGTTCAAAGGGAGAAACCTTAATTATTAATTCTACTCTCAGTTCCTAAATGATTTCTGTTTTGTGAACTGTAATGATTTCCTGATGAGAGGACAGACTACACCAGCAGTCCCCAACCTTTTTGGCACCTGGAATAAGTTTCATGAAAGACAATTTCTCCACAGTCTTAGAGGGAGGGGGCAGATGGTTTTGGTATGATTCAAGCACATTATATTTATTATGCACTTTATTTCTATCATTGCTACATTGTATTATATAACGTAATAATGCAGAATCAGGGAGCCCTGAGCTTGTTTTCCTGCAACTAGACTGTGCCATCTGGAGATGAAGTGAGACAGTGACACCCAAAGGGTATTGCTTGTGAACTCAGCTCCACCTCAGATCATAAATAAGGCATTAGATTCTTGTAAGGAGTGTGCAACCTGGATCTTTCACATGAGCAGTTTAAAGTTCAAGATCCTATGAGAATCTAATGCTGCCTCTGATCTGACAGGAGATAGAGTTCAGGCGGTGATGGGCGTGATGGGAGCTGCTGTAAATACAGATAAAACTTTGCTAGTCGCACCTCCTACAGCTCACCTCCTGCTTATAGCCTGGTTCCTAACAGGCCATGGACCAGTACCTGTCTGTGACCCAGGGGATGGCACCACATGCCTACACCATATATTATTTAAAAGAATAAACCATATGTACACAAAAGCATGCTTAATTCCATATTTTTATGGAATCATAAAAAGTATGATTTGTAACATACTTGTATCAAAGTAAAATTAGATGGTACATAAACCCTGTAATGAAAAGTAGGACACTCCACATCCCCCACTCACAGTCCCACTTTCAAGGAGCAATCCTTGTCATGTTTCATCTTTCAGCTCTTTCTTTTTTTTTTTACAGGCACACAGTCTTCAGACACATGAAAAAATGCTCACTATCCTTAATCATCAGAGAAATGCACATCAAAACTACCTTGAGATATCATCTAACTCCAGTAAGATTAGTCCACATAACAAAATTTCAGCCCTTTCTATTCAGAAATTTCTCCACATAACTAAACGATATTTTCATAGTTTGATTTCAAGACCAACCTTTTTGTTTATTGCTTCTTTAATATTCCCCCAAATTAAGTCAATTCGTTTTGTAAAAAATAGCTTTTAATTATCATTCTCTTTAAGACATAATACATTAGCATTATTAAAAACATTAAAACCTGAAACCAATGATGATAAAATATTGATTTTTATTATAATATGACTTCATCACAGGATGGATTTACTCTCATTTATTTAACCACCTCTCTATTGGTAGCACATTTGGCTTAACTCCACATTCCTGCCTTTTTTAAAAGATACTGAAAAATAAAAGCTGTTACTCAGTGTGAGCACATACATACTTGGATTTCTTGAGAAAAAATAATTTCAGTCCTGGCACATTTGCACAGTTGTTCTTTGTTTTTGTTTTTCAGCTTTGGAAATATATTGTTAAGCATCCACCTAGAAAGTCTACAATAAAGTATTTTTTCAATAAGTCAAGCCAAACTTTTTCCTTAAAGAACTTGATATTTTATGCTTATGGACCAAGAGGCACAATCAACAATATTATACAGGTACTTACATGACAAGAGAAAAAAATTTCCATAAATTTTTAAAAAGAAAATTTAAAATACAGTAATAATAGAGTATAATTTTTTATAATACATAGCTGCTAAGAAGTATAATGCTTTTTTTTTTTTTTGGCTGGGGCTGGGTTTGAACCTGCCACCTCTGGCATATCGGACCGGCACCCTATTCTGTTGAATCACAGGAGCCACCCTAAGAAGAATAATACTTCTTTGTAAGAATATTAAATTAAATTGCATATGTTGAAAGAATAATAATGCTCCATATAGGTCCACATCCTAACCTTTGGATCCTTTGACTATGTTATATAGCAAAAGAGACATCAGTGATATAATTAAGCTTATGGAGTTTAAAATCGAGTGGTTAGCCTGGTTTATTCAGGTGGATCCAGTCTAATCCCATAAATCCTTCAAAGCAGAGAACTCTCGGGCTGGATTATAGAGATCCAGCAAAAGTTAGAGATGTTAGAAATGCAGGAGAGTGTTCTTGGTTCTACAACCCCAAAGAACTGATTTTATTAAAAATGTGAGTGAGGTTAGAAGTGGAATTGCCTCCAGAGATTCAGAAAGGAACACATCTTTGCTGATACCTTGTTTTTGGCCTTGTTCTACTCTAAACAGAACCCTCAGTGGAGCCATATTGTACTTAGCCTTCTAACCTACAAAACCGTTAGGAAATGAGTAGATGTTGCTTGGAGTGACTAAGTTTGTGGCAATTTGTTATAGGAATGACAAAACTTACACATGAGGAGGAGTCAAGTTTAGAATTCTCTACAATCAAAATTTACTACAAGTGTTCATTCCAAATGCTGATCTCTAGTAAGATTTGTGTATTTCATCTATGATATGTATTTTTGCATAGAAAGATAATGACAAATACTGGTAGTGATCCATAAGTATATAATGTAACTAAATATTTTCATGTCTTGGGAGGCATCTATATATTCTACTAGATTCTCCTCTTGATATTTGACTTTTAACATGTAATCACATTGCTGATTAATCACTTAAAATTGAAGGTTAGATTGAAGCTTCTCAATAGCACAACTAAATGGATTTTGAATATGGAAATTTTCTTTGGACTTTAGTCAGAAAAATGCTTCTGTAACTGTATTTTAACTCCAAACTTTATATCACTAACAATTTGTATAATAAAGGCCTTCTAACTAATTATTTTAACTTTCCACAGTACAAGGAATACAGAGATTTTGATATTACTTGTGATTCAACACTATCAATTTTTGTTGAAATGACCCCTGAAATATGCATTTAACATAGAATAATTTCCTTTTTTTAAAATGTTCATTAAGAAACATTTGTTAACTTCATATTAGGGCTGAGTACGTTGGATACTTTTTCTTCCATTCTTGAGATACTTTGCTATTGTCTGACATCTTTTAAAGTAACTTACAGACCTTACAATATCTCATCCCCTAAATGTCTCAGTATGCATCTCTGAAACACTAATGGTGAGTCTTTACATGATCATAACACCCTTTAAATCTCACAAAGTGAACAAGATTTCCCATCACTCAATTCAACTTTCTATACTTTCCAAACCAGGATCCAGTCAAGGAGCACGTGTCGCACGTGATTATTGTCTCCCTCAAATCTCTTTTAATCTAACAACATCTTTTTTGTTTTTCACCCCATTGACCTGCTGAAGAGTCTAGGCCAGAAGTCTCTATAGGGAGCATCACTTTAAGGAGACAAGTTGAATTACTCACTGCATGGAGTGATGGATAATTACATGGGGAATTTGGGGGCTCTCTCCAGGTTTCCTGCTAGTTGGAGTTGGTGGCTCTCCTCCCCAGCAGGAGGTGCTGCCCATGGCCTCAACTTTTCACAAGACTGCCGGGCTCTAGAATCAGAGGCTTCCAACTACATAATGCTTATCTACCACTTTCCGGAGTCCTCAATTCCCAGGCTATCTCTACTTGCAAAACCACTCATGCAAAAGAGTCTCTCTTTTGTAATATCATCCATGATGCTTTCTGCTCTGCATGCATCCTACTGTGGACACTTCTGTCTGTGAGCGCGACCCTACACTGTGTGAAGATTATTGGTGTTTGTTCAAAGCCTTTGATGGTCAGTGGAAGCCAACTGCTTCATGTAATAGTGGCACTCCCTGGACTTGTTCAATTGTTACCTTACAATGTCATTTTACTTGTTCCTCTGTCACCTGTATTTCCTGGACCCTGGAAGTCAGGTTTTCAGACTTGATTTATTTCACATTAAACATTTATTGGAAGGAATATTTCCTAAATTGTGTAATTCCTAGGATATCACCTCAGAGGGCTTCTAAATTATGATTGTCCCTTTATTATTATTCGATAATAACTGATCACTGGGTTAAGATAGTGACAACCACATTGCTCCCTTGGAAATTTACATTCATCTCCCCCTACCCCTCTTGCCCCCCAGAAAGCAGTTTGTAAACTCTGGGGTGAGTCTTTAATACCATGTGGTATCCAATTCCCCATCAATAGTTTACCTAGTGGTTAAAATCTGTGGATAATCCTTGCCTGAATGAAAGACTAAATGACAGGCTACCCATTGGTACTGTTTAAATCTAATCATTTATCTAATCTACTACAAAAAATCTAATCTACTACAAGAAAGTGCTCCCTCAACTAGGCACAGTGGCTCACAGCTGCAGTCCTACATTCTGAGAGGCTGAGGTAGGAGGATTCCTTGAGCTCAGGAGTTTGAGACCAGCCTGAGCAAGAGCAAGACCCCATCTCTACTAAAAAATAGAACAATTAACCAGGCATTGTGATAGGCACCTGTAGTCCCAGCTACTTGGGAGGCTGAGGCAGGAGGCTCACTTGAGCCCAAGAGTTTGAGGTTGCTGTGAGGTAGGTTGATGCCATGGCACTCTAGCTTGGGCATCAGAGTGAGACTAAGTTTCCAAAAACAACAACAAAAAAGAGCTTTCTCATTGGCCGTGTCAATTATTTGGTTACTGTAGTATAATTTCTATTGCAAGAAAAAATATGTGTTTTTACCTTTAATACAATTCTAGGGTAAGGAGTAGGTGTAATAATTTGCAAGGATGGCAAAGGCATATTTTACTGTGATTTCCTTCTCACAGACTCTTGGATTTTAATACAGTTAATGCATTTCAATCAATGACAGTCATTTCACTTTTTGGAAGGCATGACATTTTCATTTATTGCAGCAAAGGCTTATAAACTTGCCAGCTAATTTTAGTTAGAATATTAAGAAAATTAGTTTGCATTCTTCAAATATACAGCCTCATTATACTTTTTGCTTTTTGCTTCTTAAATATCCCCAAATTTGGCCAGTGGGAATCCATTCTAGCTAGCTTCTGTGGTTTTTAAACTCAATTCCATTAGTCTTTGCTTCCTTGCTTTCTGGCTCAACAGGCTGTTCTAGGTTCACCTTGCATTTCCCATATACTACATTTAGAAATAGTGGTTTCTCTGAAGAGCCCTGCTTTTTTGCAACAGCTAAAGGCATTTAAGGATCATAATTTCTGGCATGTTATTATTGCCAGGTGTTATTAGCAGCTAGCCTTTGAGTAGACTCACACACACACAAATAATGAGTTTATGTTGACTTTTCCAGTTTAAACTTAATAGTATAGCTGCTATGGTCAAAAAGGAGTCTAAAGTGACAGTTTTCCTTGATGGTTGCCATTCTGTTTGCTGTAACTGATCTGCAACATTTTGGGAAAATACAGTTTCTTTGTACCTGTCTTTTCTAAGCTGTGCCAGCTGAAGATTCAAGATGATTGAAGTCCATCTTTCTACAGAGGTCATGACAGTGATGAAATAGAATAATCTGGGTTGCCCTGTTTCCTGGTAGTATCTGACACCAAAAAGAACAGGGTGTTTCTGGCGTGCTTTAAGGTAACCAGGAAGCTGTCCTCACCTGTGAGTATGGGAGCTGAGTCGGTAAATTTGTGACTACCTAAAGCTTTGTCACGGTCTTCGTATAGATTCAGGAGAGAACCTCCATGGGAAGAGGAAGGCAAAAAGATAAGTTATTTTTAGGTGAAGACTGAAGTTCAAGAACAGATCTCTGGTTTCTGCTGGTTCTGGGTGTATCTGACATTGATCAATGACAGACTCTGGAAGTAAAAACTACTACTACTAGTAATAAAGTAAACTTAACACTATAGTGTTTTTCCTTTTTTGGTTTTGTACTTATGTTACACAGAAAAACCTTTGACTACTACCACTTTCTCCTTTAATGTACAAAAAGAGTTTCAAGATAACAATGCATTATTACCACTATCTGAATGCCATTTACGATTTCTTTGCATCTCTTTTTCCTTTGTAATGTATGCCTTAAAGATACAAACTGCTGTGTTTTAAGGCTATTTGAAATAATTATTTTCTCTGATATGTTACCCATTTGATATAGAATAAGGTACATATGTTTTCAATGTTAAGACTTTTTTGATATGCTGAAATTTATGAATTTTTTTTTTATGATTTTTGGCCAGGGCTGGGTTTGAACTCACCACCTCCGGCATATGGGGCCGGTGCCCTACTCCTTTGAGCCACAGGCACTGCCCTGAAATTTATGAATCTTTCTAATTACAGAGGAAACCATTACTTTTTATGGACGTGAGTTCTTAGCCAACCCTCTAATAGTTGGCGCTCTGCACGGAACCTCTGATCTGTGAATTTTCAGTTGGTTCTCCAGAACCTTTGCATAAAGTTTTATAGTACAATAATTATACTTATATGTAATTATTGCATTCAGATACTTGCCTGAAGTTGTTTTCTCTATTTCCACCCTGTTTCATATCTTCCTCACAAACTCCAGTTCATTTTCTTTGAATATGCTTAGGAATTTTTAAACTTACGGCAGAGTACCAAGAGTACCAAGTGGAAGGAGAATCACAGGATTTACAAAAAGAGAAACGAGCTGGTAGAGGATGCTGCGTGTGTCTCCACCTAGGACTGCTTTCAGCTGCTGCACACACACATTATTTACAGCAGGTGTTTTTCCTGATTGGTTGCTTTCCATGCCTGACTCATCATGAAATATCTTTAATATCACCTCTGTCCGGAGGCATGGGATTTCATCTCTCAAGTCAATCCCTGTCCACAGTGGGAACCCTTTCGAATAAAGATAAGAACAAACTTCTTATGAGATTAAAAACTTCACAAGGAGCCTGCTGAGGAAATCTGAACTGATTGAGTTTAGTTCATATAATTTTATCCAAGAAGATTAAATATAGTTGTTTTCTAGTGCAAGCTAATTAGCTTCTCCCTTGCAACCACTGACGGAACACACATTTTTGTTTTCATAAAGACAACACAGTTTTTGTGGGACTGTGCCTCTGGCTCTGGTAGAGAACAAGAAAAGATGCAGCTGAAAATTGATTGCCTTGTCTTCCCTCTTTAGATTATAGAATAAGGTACTGAAGGTTTTCTTGCAACATACAATTTGGATGTAATTTACCTTTGAAGAGTGAAGATGGAAAAGACCAAAGAAATAAATCAATAAAACATTAAAATCTCTCTAGACACATATTACCATGTCTCTGGAGAATAATGGCAGGCACAATAAAATTAGTCAAAATTGGAAGAGGATTTTGCGGTCCACAGCTGCTCTGTGAAGCTGGCATAGGGTTACTAAAGGTGATGGAGATTTTAAGGACCAGACTAGGGCAGGGCTGAGGTGCAAGTGGGCTTAAGCAAAACTGAAGAGTTTTGTTTGTTTCAGCCATTACTTGGGCATCTCTAGCTTGCCGGTGCAGCTCAGCTTACCTGACACAATGATGTAAACCCTTTTAATATAAGTAATGGGGTCAAAAATTACAGAAGCAGACAAAAATTCACATAAAATAAAACTGAGAAGTAAGGGGAGGGAAAATGTTTTTTCATCTCCCATAAAGTTGTTAGTGGATATTGTTTCATTTAAGGTTTTGGAAATTAATAAACATATTTTGGGAAGATGAAATGTGTGTGTTATCAAAGGTATGACCTGAAACAAGATATATATATATTTACTATAAAGAAGCTAAAAGATGATATAGACAGCAAAGATCATGTAAAAATAAAATTCAAGGAAGCACTTAAAAAATAAACACCATGATAGATTATTTGTAATCTAATGTATTTGTTTTATCATTAAGTAAAAGGATAAACTTATCTCTTACAATACAAAGCTCTAAGATGGGTATTTAAAAGATAAAAAATACGCTCTGTGCAAGATAAAAGAATGAATACAAATATATGCTAAATATAAGAGAAAAATCTATACTGAAGGAATCAGAATGACTAGAAATAAAAGAATATGGGAAATACATTAAGCAAATCAAATGAGGGTTTAATTAGAGATTAAAAAGCATTAAGTAGGACAAGAAGTGTCACTTTACAGCACTCAAGGGTAAGATCCTCAATGAAGATATAAATGTCAGAGCCATTATATTCCCATTGACATAATGTCAAGAAATACGAAAATAAAGTTTCACAAGAAATGGAATAATAGTGGTAATTTAAGATACATCTCTCTGTCTCTGATAGGTCAAGTACATACAAAGATATTGAGGATATACATAGTTTAGAGACCATCTCTCCTTGGATATTCCTGTCTTTCTAGCAACAGACCCCTTTATTGTTGGGAGTATCAGCGTGCCCAGACTTTTAAATAAAATGTGTTGTTCAGCATTCCTTAAGGATGAAAGGGGTACAGTGAGAGGCGAACAATCATTGTTGGGTCTGGTTGACAGAAAAGATGAAAACTGATTCAGAGGCGAAGTCAGAGCCCTTTTCTAATCTTCTTTTCCTCTTTTCTTCTTGACCTAATGATATGTCTTCTTCCTTTTTTACCTATCAATATGGCAATTGTAACTTATCATTATTGATATCAAAATATTGAAAAAATCTTGAATTTCTAAAATGCATAAAAGTGGTTAAGATGTCTTATTTCTTCACATATTGGTAGACTTTTTTGAGGATATTTTATTTGACATTTTTACGTCAGCATTTGAAGACATTTAGCTCTAGCTTTCTAGCTATTTCTTCATCAGTGTTTGGTATCATTATTTTATCTTCATCTGGTACATGAAGTCTGATCTTACCTTCAGGAATTCCCTCCTCGCATACCATAAGATTCTAGAAAGTTTGTCTCTCATGACTCTCTGCCCTTTTCTTTCACATCCATGACAAGACACATGGTAATCAATCAAACTAAACTATTCTTCTGACCACAGTGGTCACTTTATAGGCCAGCAGATATACAGTAACCCCAAACAAGCCAATTATAACCTTCCTAAGATTCAACATATTGGCACTGCTTCCCCAGCAACATGGGAGAAGAAAAATAAATCCAGAAAGTGAGGGGAAGCAGATAGAATATAAAACCAGCACATTGTACCCCATGATTGCATTATTGTACACAGCTATGATTTAATAATAAAAAAAACCCTTATGGCCGTTAAGAAGTCACTTCCCATTTCTTCTCCCCTGATCACTGGCAACCATTAATCTACTTTATATCTGTATGAATGTACTTATTCTGAACATTTCATATAAATGGAATAATACACTGTGTGGCCCTTAAAAATAAGGAAGTAAGAGATGGATAGAGATAATCCTGTTGTTAGCTCAGTCTGAGATCAGTCCTTCTTAATCTCACACAATTTTCATTTATACCATCCAACAAATTCTCCTTTTTGCTTAGGTTAATTTGAATTTGTTTTTTGTCATTTCTGGACAAAAGAAAGCTAATAAAACAGTCTCGATGTGTATCAGTTGGAACTGGTTAAAGATATTTATGGCAGATAGGTGCAATAGACAATTAGCCTTAGATCTATATTGATTGGTATGCAAATATATTCATAACATGTTGTTGAGTGAAAAAAAATCTGTAGTATGATCCAGTTGAAGTAAAATATATTTTATGTGTAACACAAATACTTATTTTTATCTATGGGCATACATGTATATGTAAGCATATGTTTATACAGATGGGTCCTGTCTTACAATTTCTGATTTTATAATGATGCAAAAGCGATATGTGTTCCATGGAAACTCTACTTGAAGTTCCCACACAACCATTCTATCTTTCTATTTCAGTACTGTATTCAATAAATTACATGAGCAATTCAACACTTTACTATAAGATTGACTTTGTGATACATGATTTTGCCCAACTTTAGGCTAGCGTTAGTGTTGTGAGCATGTTAAGGTAGGCTGGACTAAGCTACGCTATTCAACAGATTAAGTTTTTTATTTAAGATAGTTTCAACTTACAATGGGTTTAGTAACTGTCATAAGTTGAGGAACATTTGTGTGTGTGTGTGTGTGTGTGCATGCATGTTTATAATTTTTAATTCCCACTGAGAACACACTATAAAGAAACTTAGCTGAGAAGATTGGTGAAAAAAGCCATAAAGGGGCTCAGCTGAGATTTTTGTTCTTATATATGGTTTTATTTAAGACTAAGTAATGAAAACTTTGGAAATTGAATTTATGTGATAAATGGTAAACAAAGAAAATCAAAGTGGTTCTGTAATTGAGTTTGTTGTTTGCCTACAAAAGGAGAGCTGTGTCACTCAGGTGGGAGTTCAGCGTCATATAGCTCTAAGCAAGAGTTTAAAAGGTGAAATATAGGGCAAAAAGGAAAAAGTACAACATTAAGGCAAGTTATGAACACAGTACTCTATTTGGCACTGATGCCTGGAAACTGGTTTCAAACAAATTTGGGATGGGTTGCTTAGGAGTCTAGTGAGCCCAGGGTCAATCAGTAGATGCACTCAAGTTCTCTCATGCTCCATGGTAATAAAGCTAATACATCTTTCCATTCATAGGTATCATCTTACCTAAGTTGAGTTCATAAGATTGAACCATATCTTTGTAGTTGGATAAATGTATACACCTGAAAAGCATATCGTTCATGCTCTTGATCATCCTGCAAAGACATCAACTTGACATATGAAATGAGGACTGGTCAGATGGCTATTATAATGGAGTAAGGAACCCTTCTCTTTCTGGAACCTAGGATCAAGATAATACATGAAAAAGCCTCATGAATTTCTAATGAACTGTCCTGTGGTTGCTGGGTGGGGGCAAAGTTGAGAACCCACCACTTGAAGGACCCTAAAGATGGGTCCTTATTTGGGTATTTAGCAGGAATTGCATCTAATATATCACGTCTAACTTTGAAATGTTGTGGAAAGACTAGTGAGCCGTTTATGTGACAAGGGATCAGATTTTCTCATTACTGTTCAACAGCTACATGACCTCAAATGAGTTTCTTTACTTCTTGAAACTATTTCCTTATCAATGAAACAGAAAGGTAATTTCCTCCCCATGTAGTAGTCATTAGATATAATTGAATTTTATGTGCATGCTATGAATTATTATGAGAGGTTAATGTTTATTGGGTTCTTATTATTGTCACTTGCACTGGAATTATGATGATGTCAACTTTCAGGGAAATAATTTGTTTTGACCATTGGATATCTGGCTGCTAAAAATGATGAAAAGGCTTATTACAGGCTTTCAAAAGAAAGCAAATAAAACTGAGGGCAAAAAAAGAGGAATTGGATTTGCAAAGTAGAATTTAATATGCAATGCATAAACTGCCTTATAGAAATGACTTAGAGCACTCAAGAAAGGCTTGTTGGTTGATTTGATTTAGAACAGCAAAGTCCATGAAACTAAACACTAACCCATCTACCCAGGAAGGGCTTTGTGAATCAAATAACTTTTGGTCAACAGGCCTGATGACAATATGAGAAATTCAATCTACTCCACATCTGTTTTCATATATTAGATTCGAATATTGTGGCTTTTTGTGGCAGAAATCAAGTGTTTCCACTGCAAGTTGAAAGTATGTGTCAGTTTAGTGAACAAAGAAATATAAGTTGTACCAATACTTAGGACTATAATGAGGAGTATAAATAGCATATAAGGGTAAGACAGTAATGAAATACTGTGAACCAAAACACAATTCTTCTAGTGAAATGTGCTGAAAACTATTTGCAAGGCTCCTTTTAAAGTATGGTAAAGTCTTCTAACCCAATAAAAACATACAGAGCTCGATAAAGAGTAGGCACAAGATGTGAACAGGCACTTCACTGAGGCTACTATAGGAGTGTTCGATAAGCACATGAAAATGTTTTCAACATCATTAGTCCTAATGAAAATAGAAATTAGAAGCACAATGAAATAGCATGATAGGCTCCCCAGAATGGCTCCAATTAAGGCTGAGCACAATCTGTGTTGATGAGGATGTGGAGGAACAGAGTCACTGGTGGAAATGTGAAATGGTACAACCATTTGGAAAACAATTTAGCTTTCTTATAAAGGTAACACACACCTACTTTTGACCTAGAAATTACCCTTCTCGATCTTTACCCCCAAAGAATGAAAATGCAGGTTTAAACAAGGGGGGCAGAACAAGCTCTGTCTCAGAGCTGCTTTGTCCCAGCCTTGACTCTGGGGGGGTTTCAGTGAGTCCCACCACCTATCTGAGAGCCACCTTCTCATTTTACAAGGACTGCTAGGGTTAGAGGATTTCTAAGATTCTTTAAAGACTTAGCCTGGCTAAAATTCTTTGAAATATCCCCTTGTGATATGACTCTTAGAAGCCATGAAAACTGTGACCACTTGCCACCAGCATAAGGGATCAGGTTGTAATAGCCCCAAATGTTTGCCAGTTCTTCAGGAATTGTCTCATTTTCAGAGGAAAGCCCTTCCCCATCACCTTCCCACCAGGGCTGTAAGGAAATAAGGACAGAGTTGTATTAGTGAGCACATCTCTTATTACATGCATTAATGAATCTATTCATCAACAAATACTTATTAAACACCTGTTACTTACGAGGCTTTGTGCTGAGAACTGACTTTGGACGAATCCACAGATATGATGAGACACATTTTCTGCCCTCACAGAGATGACTATCTGGTTCAAGTACAGACAAAAATATATCATGAATACACAGCACGTGAATATATATCTCACTGGTGAGGGCTACAAAAAGGGCTGTGAACCAGGATGGGAAACACTTGTTCTGATGGGGGAGGGAGGAGAGCATCAAAGACTGTTTCATGGAGAACATGGCATCGGAACTGTTCCTGGAGACATGAGTTGGTTTGTGCCATGTAGAAATGGTGGGGGAAGGGAGAAGGAGAAGCACAAGGCTGTGACAGTCCTAGGAATGATGGGAAGCCACCTACACTTGGATAGAGGGTAACAGACACATGGTAATAGAGAAAAGTTTCAATTCATAGCATAGGGAAAGCCTTGATGTGCTATCTACAATGTTTGTATTTTATTTTCTGGATCTTTAGGACACCTCTTGGTAGTGACAACATTCCACAAGACACTGAACCTAGATCAGGAGTCAGCAAATTCTAGCCTGAAGGTCAAATCAGGCCCATGTTGTTATGTTTGTATAGCGTACAAGCTAGAAATGATTGTTTACATTTTTAAATGATTGAAAAAAAATCAAAAGCAGGATATTTAATAATTGAAAATTATATGGACTTCCCACTTCAGTGTCCATAAATTCAGCCAAACTAATTTATATATTGTCTGTGGCTGCTTTTGTGCTCCAACAGCAAAGCTGCATAGTTATGAAGGAGAGGATGCGGCCTGCAAAGCCTGAAATATTTATTATCTGGCTCTTTACAGAAACCGTTTGCCAGCCCCTGGCCTAGATAATCAAAATCTGAAACTTGTTTAAGAACTTAGTTTTTATTGATCAGTTAAGGCAAAAATGAAAACAGAAAACCCCCCTACTACTCCTTGCCATCTTTTTATTTTCTCCCCTTTCACAAGATAACCTAGTGCACTTCCATAAAAAAGTATTTATAGTCCAAAATCATGATACTCCATGGCAGGCTTTTCCTTAAATGAACCCTTTTAGAGGAAGACCATAAAAGCAATACATACTGCAGACAAATGCTAGCGTAACTATAATGCATGGCATTACAACCTGACACAAGAAGCCACAAAACATACGTGCTGCTCAGCAGCTAATTCATACGAGCACAGAGATGAATTCATGCGAGGACAGAGTGGGCCAAGTGTGATGTGGAGTGGTTTCCTCCTGGCTTTTGAACAGACTGTCGCTTTCATAGCTAATGCCTATAAAACTCAGAAGCAGCCAGGCTCAGGTCATAATTTGAGAAGGTTATTTTGCTCCTGGAAAATAAAGAGTTTGGAATAATAGGAGATTGTGGGCTCATCACTTAAAATGACTCCATTATAAAATAAGGGAATAAGTTCGCCACTCGCTCTCCAGATAAGGTTTTCCTTATATGCTAGATAGAAACAGATAGTAAAGACCTAAAATACTAAAAGGCCCTTAGGGATGGGAATTTTCTTTGATTCTTTTCCTGTTCTGTAGCACCTTGTGACAGTTGTCATCATCATCATCACATTTGTTGTCATCATTATCATTACTATAGCCATCAGTTTGGGGACATACTAGAAACTTTACATTGATGTTTACTTTTAATCTGATCCACAGTTTTAAGATGAGTACAGATAAGAGACCTGAAGCTTAGAGAAATACTTTCACACCCCTGACACAATGACAGGGCTGAACTTGAACCTTGCTCTATCAACGCCATAGTCTGTTGTCTTCCCACTATGGCACACTGCCTCTCAAGCCTCCATGCTGACATATGTAGAAGCTTGGTGAGTACTTTCTAAAATTAATTTATTTTTAAAATGGTAATAAAATTTATCACCTTAGCCATTTTTAAGTGTATAGTTCAGTGGTGTCAATTATATTCACATTATTGGGTAATAGAGCTCTAGGCCTTTTTCATCTTATAAAATTGAAACTATACCCATTGAACAACAGCTCCCCATTTCCTCTGTCTTTCTAGCCCCTGGCAGCTGTCATTCTATTTTCCGTTTCTATGAGCTTGACTACATTAGATATCATATTTAAATGGAGACTGGCTTATACCATTTACCATAATGTCCTCAAGATTCACCCATGTTGTAGCAAGTGAAAGGATTTTCTTTTATTTTTGAGACTGAACAATACTTCATTATATGTGCACATTTTCTTTATCCATTCATCCATTGATAGACATGTGGGCTGTTTCCCCCCTTTGGCTTTTGTGACTAGTGCTGCAATGAATATGAGAGTGAAAATACCTCTTTAGGATTCTGCTTTTAATTACCTTGGATTACACTCTAATTCTATTTTTAATTTTTTGAGGAACCTCCATATAGCTGTCTGGAGAAGCTGTGCTTTTTTCTCATTACCTCTTGGTGAATAATTTTGAATATATGTAAGCCCGCGTGTTCCCATTGCCCTAGACATATTAACAGTACAGTGATGCTAAAAATCCTAGTCAATGATAATCTGGATTGATTACAAGAAAAGGCCCATCAGAACCACAAATTATCTGAATTATAGGACATTTTAAAATAAGTGCCTTTGTTTCACGCAGATATTTAGAAATAAAATAAAACAAACTTGTCATGTCACTTAGCAAAGGCTCTTTAGGGCAAGGAGAAAAATGGTGAATGGTGTAGAATTAGAAATAAGTCTTTAAGCATGAATCAAATCCACAATAAATGTCTGATATTAATTGTCCCCAATCTATGTTGAGTTTATTCAGAACAGGCAAACTTTTGTTCAAGTTCTAAATCATTCACCAATGTTGCTAAACCAACGAAACCTTAAATTTAGAGTGCTAAGCACCTAAATATCCTCTAAGTAAAATTCAAACAGTTGTGTCTGAAACTGATCCTTGACCTTCCATGGTGTGACCATTTTATTTCAGAATGAATTATGTTAGCAGGAGTCTTCTTTTTCATTTCTGAGTCGATATTTTTCATTCATTTTTAAGTAACCATTCTTTATGCTGATCTTGCTGACATGGTCGATGAATCTTTGGCAGCATTTAGACTTGTAGGTTTTTAAGAACCTTCTACAAATGATGTCAGTTGCTCTATCTTCCACTGACATTGCATTTGCCTCTCATTACTCATTTCATTTTTAATAGCTAACTGGACTGTCTTTGACTATATAAGTAGACTTTTTTTTTGAGACAGAGCCTCAAGCTGTCACTCTGGATAGAGTGCTGTGGCATCACAGCTCACAGCAACCTCCAACTCCTGGGCTCAAGCGAGTCTCCTGCCTCTGCCTCCCAAGTAGCTGGGACTACAGGCGCCCGCCACAATGCCAGGCCATTTTTTGGTTGCAGCCGTCATTGTTGTTTGGCGGGCCTGGGCTGGATTTGAACTCGCCAGCTCAGGTGTACATGGCTGGCGCCTTAGCCCGTTGAGCCACAGGCGCCGAGCCTATAAGTAGACTTTTTTTTCTATGAGAGTGGGAGTTGAAAATCTTCTGGGTGGATGGTAGGGAATAGGAGAGGAGAGAGGAGGAAGAATATTTGGGAGAATTGGGAGAATGTGCATTTCATTTCTTTGAGAGCCATGAAGCTCTCTTCATAACCCATCTATTTTGCATGGGAGGAAATGTAAAGAAATATTGGAATTAATTTTTATTTGTTTTTCTCACTTCTATTATATTTAGCCTAGAAGTTGCAGAACCCGAAATAAATAATTAAGAATGGGCAGACTGGCCTGGAGCAACAGCCTGGGCCCAGATAACACCAGACACAGCGTTAGGAGTTCAGAAACTGGAGAGTTCTATTCACTACCTTGACAGGCAGTCACTTGGCATATATAATCATATCACCTTCTGAGCAGATTCCAGGGCTCAAGGCTATAGCTGTGGCCATGTGGGAAGGTTATAAGGCATGAAGTCATTAACATAGACCGTGAAATTTGTGCCATAGAGGGGAAATCATTGGACTAGGAATTGGGAAACAGATTCAAATTCTGGCTCCACCCCTAAATGACTGGATGGCATCAAACCACCCCATTCTGAGAATCTCCTTTCCTATATGGAAAATGTGGATGAACTTGGAGTTTAGGGGCTTGCTTCTCAAGCTGTATGGATGAAGGACCAGGTGTTTTATTTCCAATTCATCCTAAACAGATACTTGTGGTTAAATAAGAATAAATTACTTAAAAAATATGCATTTAAGTGTTGATAATGTTAAATTGCAATGTTAAGTTTCTAAATGCTTATTATTCATTTTTGCACCTATCTTGTGGACTCATGACAAACATTTGCTTTGGATAGGCAAAAGTTCTCCGACTATATTTAAGTAGCATTGGTTTAGAGCAAGGGTTGGAAAACCACAGCCTGAAGGTTAAGTCTGACCCACTGCTTATTTTTGAAAATCAAATGTTCTTGGCAAAAAGCCATACCCATTCACTTACGTACTGTCTATGGCCGTTTTCTGTGCTACAGTGGCAGAGTTAAGTTGTGACAGAGACCCTGTGGTGCCCCACATATTTACTATTTGGTCTTTTGTGAAAAACTTTGTCTCCCTAGTTTGGAAGGGCCAGAAAATAAGGAGCTGGATTATTTTTTAAAGGTTCTTTTGGACACAAAGAGATATTAATTCTGCCACATGCTTGGTAACAGGGAGAATTGGTTGTCTGACCCCAAAAGAGAAATAGTCGGAAAATGCTGTCCTTTCCAGTGAATTAAATGTCTAATAGAAACATTTTGTTTGAAATGGAAGCATGTCTGTTTTTCCCATGCCTTTATATTTTCAATGTCCCAGTATATTCTGCTGTGTACCCCAATTACATATGTAATTGTATGTTTGGTCCGTTATGGTCATTGTCTAGATTTTTGGCTATCATTTTGTTACATTTATGGAAATGTGTCCTCTCATTTCTCTCATTTCCAAAATCTGTCCTATTCCTAAGCAATAATTAAGTCTCTCTGTTTATCACCAAGACATTTCTGGATTGAGCTTTAATTTATAGGTAGAATTTTGGTGATTCTTTCTAGTTGAATGGCTTTCATTTGTGGTGGTTCAAGAAGTCCCAGTAACACCCCTCTTTACTACTTGGGCTCTAACCCTATCAAGAAAACCATTATTCAGGACATTGGAGAATGTGGTATATGTTTGTGAATAAGTGAATTTCTTGGCAGTGATCTCCCAAATCAATCAGACTGAATGGACATTGCTGTTGCCACAAGGAATTATATTATAGAATTCTGGAATGATATCATGATAGAAGAGACTGGCCTCTCCAAACATTCAAAAAACCTGAAAGTGAACAGAGTCCTTATCCTGAGCCAAGTTTTGCCTAATACTGATCTCTTTATTTGCACAAAACTGTCCTGACACCATATTTACTGCCTCAGTGGTCAACTTAATTGTCTACTCAGCTTTCCATGCTAGACGTATCAAATTCATTCTAAATCTTTTCATTTGGCCAGTCATGAACCTTTCCTTTTCTATCTCAGATGTCTCTTGAAACCTTCCTCGGCCCCATCCCTACCATAGCTGCTTTAGTTTAGGCTATACACTAAAACATTTAAAGTGTATTTCCTGCAATGGACACATTTTCGTTCCAAATCCCAGCCTTTGCGTTTTAGCACCTCTGCTGTGAACAGCTCTCAGTACCCTAAAGGTATCTGACCTCAAGGACACAGAGTATTGCTTTTCTTTTCTGCCCTCTGAGGCCCTCATAACCTCTGGACAAGCACAACACAACTGGAGGTGCTGGGAAGTTAGCATTCTTTGACAACTGTCAACATGGAGTGTCTCTGGATAGATGCTATAGCCACTGCCCCCTACGCTTTCAGAGGAACAATTATGAGGAATGTTCTCTACATGGATGCTCAGAGTTCCAGATGAGTATGAGTTCAAGTTATCCATGGTGGTAATAAGCTCATTCATTCCGCTTTCTAATTCGATTTTTTCTCCTTCTCTGACTCACTTGCCCTGATCTCTTATTCCTGGCTTCTGGGACTACCTCCCAAGCAAATCATCTGCTTTCTAGTCTTTGTCTCAGGCATATTCTTCTTTGGAAGAAAGACAAAGTATCTTATTATTTATGGGTATGAAGTTGGAAGGTTTTCTTACTATCATTTTGAAGATAAGAAACCTCAAGCATGGATAGGTAAAGTAACTTGTTAAAAATTGTATCTCTGGACTGTGTTATAGCTAGGAATAAATGCAGGTCCAGTCGCTTTAATAGGTACAGGATATTTTGCAAACCATTTGTAGAAAGTAGCCTCTTTGTAATTAGGCACAATGATAAATTCTTATCTGATGAGCTTTGTTCAAATGCCAGGACCCATTTGTAGTGAGTCAAAGAATGGAGACTTTATCAGCCCTTTGTTTATTTGTTTTCTGAGCCATTCATATTACAAGTGTTGTTTTCCATGTTGCATTTCTTGAAATAGTGCCAAGCGAAGCACTTTATAAACAAAACAGGCAACTCAAATAATTTAATATCATTCAAAAATCAACAAAAGTGTTCCAAAGCTGACCAATTAAGCTTTCAGAAAGGAAGTAGTCAAGATAGGCTTCCTCATTTAAAGACATTCAAATTAGCTTTAAACTCTAAGCTCTAATTTCTATTAAGCAGGAAAAAAATCCTGTCTAATTTTGAACAACTTATTATTTTGCCTCTGAGTTTTTTTAAAAATCAAATCAGCAGTATGAAGACAGAAAAAAATCCTGGTGGAAGACATTTGCCTGGCATTCTGGATGGTCATAGCTAGCAGGCGGGAGGAGAGGACATCCTAGGAATGCCCTCTCAGCTTTGTTAGTCTTATAAGGGAAATTGGGGCCCAGGAAAAAGAGTAGATAGGTCAGAAGCCAAGCTGAAAATAGTACCCTCAGCTGGGAGTTTTAAAGACATCTTTTTACTGAAGGAAATACTTCGAGGTGTGGGTAGAATGAAGGGATGTTGGGGGACCAGATTACAGCAACATCAGGAATCTGTTAGCACCTTTAGGCCCAATGAGGCAAAGGAGGGAACAGAGCTACCAGGGATAGTGATAGCTGGGACCACGGGGGAGGACACTGACAGGAACCATGATTACAGTAGAACGGTATTTAAAGATCCTTTAAACAAACAAACAAGATAGATTGTAAGCAATTTCCTCTTTTTACTCTTCAGGTACCTCCCATTAGTTCAACCCAATTGGAAACCAGAGGCATAGAAAGTTGAGCGATGCAGTTCATAGAAGTCAGGGTCCTAAGGCATAGAAAGATTGGCAGAAAGAAGAGAGAGAAAGATGGAGAAGAGATCTAGGGGCTGGTGAAGGAAGAGAGGCATACTCACTTTGTTTGCTTTTTAATCACTCCTAAAATATGCATGAGCAAAATTAGTTTCATGGAAGCTTCAGCTCCCAAAAGGGTAAGACTTAATCCTGGCACTTAGAGTAAGTAAGAAAGAAGCAATTGAATTAGTTTATAGCCTAAACTTTAGATTATCCACTGTTTATGTAAAAATCTATACACATTTGGGTATATATTGAAGTAGAAAACTATGACAATCAACCGTCATATGGATAGAAAGCAATAAACACTCATGAAACAATGGTTTCTATTTTCCTTAATGTTTAAAAACTAACATTATGCAAATCTTTTCTCGGTTTACTGACTATGCATCCATCTCTCAAAACTTTATTTATTCAAATTGGACAAAATTTATTTTTTTCACATATTCTCATTGGGAAAATGGAGAAATAAGCTGATGAACTCCTGGGGAATGTTTTGCCCTGGTGGAATTTGGCTTTTATTGCAACGTGGTGCCATGCTCATGAGTTTTCTTCAGTTTGTCTGTTCGTTCATTCACTCATTCAATGAACACTTGTTGAGCATCAGGCAGTGTGCTAAGCATAAGAGATGGATATGAAAGGGTCCTTGCCTTGCTCAATATTACATGCGAGTTTGGGAGGTAGATAAGAACTGGGTAAATGCTTTAATAAAATCTGTGCAGATTATGATCAACATTGTACAGGAAATGAAATTGGTGAGGGGCTGAAATATAATTAGGGAGAGAACTATCTCAAGCAGATAAGGTAGTCAGGGAAGATCCTTTTGAGAAAAGAACATGAAAAATGAGCCCTGAAGGTTGTGAGAGAGCTGGACCTGCAAAGAGCAGGGAGAGTTCAAACCCCGACAGTGGGAACAGCAAATGCAAAGGTCTAGTGGCATGAAAGAGCCTGAGTCTTATGACAGTGTGTCCCCATATTCTCTTAGGATACAGGGACCTGGGGTTACTTTGAAAAAATATGAATTCCTTGGGTCCCATCTGAGACACTCTGAATCAGGATAGAGAGAAGAGGGTCCTGGAAACAGGCGGAAGCTATCATTAGGCACATTGGGGACACCTTGTCCATAAAATCTTTTGGTGATATTTGTTGAAATGTCCAGTGGTACATCTCAAGGAGATGGGGGATGAGTGTAAAGAACTTTGTGTAATTTTGTTGGTTTCTCATAGTGCTTCATTTCAGAAGTGTCAGCCTCCCAGAGGCAGCAAACGAATTTAGGAAGCTCAAATGTATCAGAGGCAACTTCCTCCCTGGGCTCCTGGGCTGCCATCTGCTTTAGATATACAAGTCATGAAATGTGGTTGGCAGAATTCCAAAGATGGCCCCCCACGATTCCCACTCATGGTTATTCAATCAAACAAATTAATCTGGGTATTGCTGTGAAGGGACTTTGACAATGCAATTCTGGCTACTAGACCTTAAAATAGGGAGAGTAACCTGGACTACTCAGGTGGCTCCCACCTAATCACACAAGCCCTCACAGAGAACTTTCTCGAGCTGGAGTTCAAAGGGAGCTGAAATAGAAGAGTTAAGGCAGAGGAGGCACTCAGACACAGCACAAATAAAGTTGGAGAGATTTGAGAGAGAAAAAAGATTCGATCTGCTGGTGTTTGATGTGCTATGTAGAAAGCATAGGAAGGAATGTGGCAGCCTCTAGGAGCAAAGACCAGGCCCTGGTTGATGACCATCAAGGAAATGGCGACCTTAGTACAATTTGAATACGTTTGGAAACTGATTTTTTCCATGGCCTCTTATTAAAAGTTCTGTCAGCGAACAGCATGATTTTGGCCTTATGAGGTATGAAGCTGAGAAAGTGAGCCCACCAGGACTTCTGACTTACAGAATTGTAAGGTAAGAAATTTGTGCTGTCATAAGCTGCTGAATTTTGGTAACTCGTTATGGGGACAATGGAAAATGGATACAGGGGTCATGGTCAAAGCCAGCAGCATCCAACCTTTAGGGGCACTGTTTACACCATCACTAGGATTCCCACCAATGGTTTAGTGAATTGTGTCATGTGCTAGTCAGTTAACGTTTCTGAGACTCACATTCCTGATCTGTAAAATGGACATGAAATTGTCCTTACCTCACAGAGTGGATCTGAGATCTAATGAATTATTCACTTTGAAACACCACGCAAACAGGACGTTGCTGCCCAGCATTGGGAGGCATCGTGATGCCCTTTGGCAAGGCCCTTGCGTTTTCGCTCCTCCTGTTTGTTATGAGTTGCCGGGGATGCAGCCTTGGGGATGGTGCAGGATGAAACTTGGAGTTCAGATTTAATTAAGGAGTATTTGGGATCAACGCCTATGGAAGGAAGCAGGATTTGGGGAAGGAGACATTGAGCTGGAGTGCAGTCCCCTCAACATCCCGTAGAAACTTCGGAGCTGGACTGTCCATTCAAAATTGGCCAGGCGTAAGTCCAGAAGCTGGCTCTTTATGCCTCCCAGATCAATTATCATTGGAAGAGGTTGTCTAGAAAAGAAAGCATGGGCTTGATCCCGTCTGCTAGATGCAGCTGACGCAGTCCCCGAGGAGGGCTGACGGCTGATAGCACTCCTAGCTGCTGGGGGTATATGTCTTTCTTTTTTGAAGGGACATATGGGTAATCCATCACAGCATTCACAGCGTTCCTGATCTTTGTGGAGTGGCTGTAAGAAGTTTCTCTGTCACACAAAGGAAATCATATCTTATCCAGGTAGAATTTTGACTTCTAAATCTGTCCCGTGTCTCAGCAGCTCAGTCTCATGCGAGATAGATGGTGTTGTGCTATCAATATCCTGTTCCTAGTGCTCAACATTCTCTTGAATCAGCCCATTCTTCAGGGCCTTCCAAAGCCCATAGATTCCTTGGTGGGACTAGAGCCCGCTGAAACACCCTGGTGTGCATATCTGCCAACACCATGTCAAGGAAATAACAGTGAAAAGGAACTATGGAGAATCCCTTAGGAGCCCTCTTAAAATGCCAGTGAGCTAAATGCTTAAGTGAACCAAAGAACTACTGGAGTCCCCAAGGCTCCAGGATGCTGGATTAAAAGGGAACGTTTTGTGCAATGGCAACAATTCGTTCACAGAATTCCAGGAGAGTTTCAGGAGAGGCATTTTAATATTTCATTTTCTTAAGCCTCTTCTCTTTTTCAAGTGGCATAATCAACTAGAAATGTCTTATGACAGTGGAGTGTTTTTATACTGTAAGTCTTGCAAGCAACTCTGAAATGTGAAGGCTGAGGTGTCTTGGTAATATGATTAAGAAGGATAAAACTTAAGAAAGAGAGAGGACTGAAGTGATAGGGTTTATAAACATCTTGTTTAGTCCTAGTCCCCTGACTGCCAGTCTCATGCCTTTGGAATCAACATTAATTATTCCCTATCAGGAATAGTATTGTTTGGTCATGCTAAGGATTGGAAAATATTAACCTGCACTTGAGGGCTTTGGCAAAATTGAAGAACCGTATTTTGACTTGTGATTTTTAGTAAAGATACTTTTCCCAACTAATTTCCTAAGCAAATGTTTTTCTCTGAACAAAACTGTGACTAAGACATAATCCTATTTCTCTATTATAGATAGAGAGGAAGTCTTTTCCAAGTGGAGAATATGTCATGTTAGCCCAAATATCCTCTCAATCATATCAGCCTTTGGCACTAAAGAAATTAACAATAAGAAAAATGGAGACCAGAAAGTTTTCAAAGAAATTAGGGATGATACTTTTCTAGAGATGAATAAGAAAATACCTTCAGATTGAAAAGGACAACCGAGCGGCCATTACAAGAAGAGAAAAAAAAAAATACTTACACATCCTATGTTTGTTTTTTTTTTTCAGAACTAAATTTCCAGTGAGCTAAATGCTCAAGTGAACCAAACACCTACTGGGGTTCCCAAGGCTCCAGTTTGCTGGACTAAAAGGGAATATTTTGTGCAATGATGTCCTCAGAATAAAGACAAAAATCTAAACACTTTCAAAGATACGAAAACCAGATTAGACTAGAACAAGCATTAAACAACCATCCTTCTTTTCATTAGTAACACCTAATTGATAATTCCTGATGCTAAATGCTATAGGAACCATTTAATTTATAGCCCAAATCAGGACATCACACCAGGATCAGTTGCTGGGATACTAGGTGTAAACCATGACTGTCACAGGTAAATTGGGACACATGGTCACTCTATTAAAAGCCATTAGAACAGGAATTTCACAATTCTGAGAGAAAGTGCTTTTAACCTAAAATTCCATACAGGGAATATCAAACGAATATGAGAGCAGAATGAAGCCTTTAGACTCGCAAGAAAGTCTGACACTGATGAATTTCTTCTTGGGAAGTTACTTGAGGAAATATTTTATTTAAAAAAAAAAAAGATAAAATAAGCGGAAACCTAGGGAGACAGTGGACAGAGGAAATAGAAGATCTGAGAGAAAGGAGAAGTGAAAAGGAGTTCCGAGGTGATGGGATAGAGAAATCTGAGGATAACGAAGCTGGGAGCTGACTGGGTGAACATCTGGCCCGTGCACGGACATGGGAGGCTGGAGGAATCTAAGATGAAGGCGTCCAGATATAAGGGAAATCAGAAGAAGAGACAGCATGGACAGCTTAGAGATTTTCTAGAATAAGGAAAAGATGATTAGTAAAGTACATAAAAAGAAGATAACCAATTAAAACCCAAAGCTAGGGACATTCTCCTCTGAAAGCCATAGAAAGTAAACGTATTATAATGAAAGCTAATATTTATTGAGAAGTTGCTATGCATAGGTACTATTATTTTATGTAGAAAATATTTATACATATATTTATGTATAAAATATGTATGTATTTCATTTATTCATAGCAATCCTATGAAGTATGCGAAATTATTTCCCCCTACTTTTCAGCTGAAGTAACAGGCACAGCAAAGTTGCTTGTCCAAGGTTATGTAGATAGTACAAGCAGAGCTGAGATTTCAACAGTCTGCCTCCAGTGAACATCACAACTCTGCCTCTCCAGTGAATGCTATTTGGTTCATTAAACCAATGCTAACAAAAGTTACAGGTTTTTAACCTTCAGACTATCTATAGAAATCTACTCACAAGAGACTTAACTATGGTTCAAAGTCAGAACATTGTTATCATGTGAAAGATATTGATGATAGTTGGGAGATGAAACAGAAGGAGTAGACACAAAAAGAAGGCTAGGACAGCATGATCCTTCCCTAAAAAACAGGGAGAGAAGAGAAAAGGCCTATGTTTGATAGTCCCCAACATGGAGGTTTTTTTTTTTGAAGCAGAGCCTCAAGCTGTCACCCTGGATAGAGTGCTGTGGTATCACAGCTCACAGCAACCTCCAGTTCCTGGGTTCAAGTGAGTCTCCTGCCTCCACCTCCCAAGTAGCTGGGACTACAGGCACCCATCACAAGGCCCGGCCATTTGTTGTTTGCAGCCATCATTGTTGTTTGGCGGGCCTGGGCTGGATTCGAACCCGCCAGCTCAGGAGTATGTGACTGGCGCCTTAGTCTGTTGAGTCACAGGCGCCGAGCCAACATGGAGGTTTAAAAGACTGTTTAATGTTGCAGAAGTGACCACCCTTGTTACTATCTTTGGTGAAATGTAGAGGAGTAATAGGAGTGGATAAGAGAATTAAGTCTACATCAAAAAAATCAAGAAATCAAAAACAAATTCTTGAGGTCAATACCTAGATAAAAATATCAGCATAAACAGTCTATTGAGAAATACAGTAATGCCTACATGAGAAACAAACTCAGAAATAGTGGTTCCTTCCAGGGAAAGTAACTGCAGTTTTTCATCATACTCTCTTCCATGCTATTTTATTTTTACGTGTGTTACTTTGCACATATTGGTTTGATAAGCAAGGAAAAGAGAAGATGCAACATCAGCAACATAACAGCGATTTAGTTTCAGGAAAACAACATCGTCCATTACGTTAAATAAAGTGTGGCTAATTTGGAGTCCATTGGCACTGTAGCTTTGATGATATTTAATTTGTAAATTTGTCTTTTATAATAGAATAAAAGCTTAAGGATTTTATATCCAATTTTATGTATGCACATTTCAAACTATCATTAGAATAAAAAGTACTCTATGTCAGCTCTGAGAGGCCCAACCATTTTTTTCTATCATTGTATCACTCAACTTTGAAGAATACCACTTCACTGCAAGGGGTTGAGCTGCTTTGGTACCAACTCATTACTCAGGGCTTGGTTCAATTTCATCTCCTCTCTGAAGCCTTTCCTTAATCCTCCAGGCAGAATTGATGATGATCCCCTTTAGATCTCACTGTACATTATATGTGCATTTATCACAGCTTATGTTTCTCTTCATAGAGCTATTTGTTTACGCAGATGTTTGTTTATAATTTCTACACTAAGAGTGCTTCTGAGTGGAGCTCAGGGCTTATTCATCTGTATCTTCAGCACCCAATTCACAGTTATTTACATACCAGGAGCCCAGCAAATGTTTGCTATATCCCTGGTTGGTAGCAGCAATGACATTGTCCTGGTTTTTAGAGTCCCCCTCAAGTGTTACCCATCAAATCAAAAAAGCATAAGGTACTTTATCCACCATGGCTAAAAAGCTTTTTAGAAATAGAAGGAACATTAAGTTTTATAATTAGATTTATGGCAGATTAAAGGCATTAGAAAAAGAAGTTGTGCTAAACTCCCCTCTTGAGTATCTGTACCCCCTGTAGAGATAAAATAATGGTGTCATCATATTTAGGCATGGTAAATATTGTTACAATGGGAGAATATCCTGTCATGTAATGACACATCAAAGTTATTAATGCACGACCAGCTTTCTTAAGATAACTTGGCAACACTGAAACTTTCACTGCTGCTGCAGGAGGGGAGTTTAATGTATTTCCTAGCCCCTTTTACCCACCATAGTTTATTTTTCACACAGATAAAAATGAATTTGGCTTCTTGCTACATCTAGTTAAGAAAGGAGACAATACAACTGCAATACAAGAAAATGAAGAGGTAAAACTGTTGAATTTTTCTGAAAAGGCCAGACTCAAAGGAACAATCAATAACTCTGTTTAGTGACACGTTCTTATGGGTCAAAATTGTTGAGATTGTTGAGATTGTTATTCGTTGCCTCCTCTACATCCCCTGGCACTGCCAGTGCACTCATTTATTCATTAACTCATTTAGTAAGAATTATCAGATGGGGGCTTAAGAATAAGATGTTGCTCTAGGCACCGTGGTTGATTCTTGGGTAAGAAGTGGCCCTAGTAAACCAGAGTTAGAGCTTCTGCAGTTTGCCTCCTGACCAATTGGTCTATGTTACTTGCAGTTTTACCACCTGGCTTTCATAAAAGGGAACGCTCTCTGTCTATCGATTACAACTTTTAAAATGGCCCTAAATAGCTTATAGGCAGGTATTTAAACAAAAACATGAAGGCTCACTGGGAGTCATTAGAACTGGCTTAGTTGCTTTATTCTCAAACAAACCTGCATTTTATTATGTTCTCAATTATAGCCTTCCTGAAAGGATGGTACCTAAGAAGAGCCAGTAGATATTATAGTAAAAACTGTTGTGTGACACTTAACCCTACACCCTTTAAAAATATCTCAGTAATATTTACACTCCAGAAGAAGATACATTTATTTAAGGATTCATGAATAAGACCTTTTTTCTTAAATCTTTGATTTTGGGGTTTGAAATTTCCAGATAGTAATCTAGTTGGAAATGTCAGCTTTTGAAAAAATAAAGTTTATTCAATTCCCTCTGGATGTGTTTGTTGTATTTTTCACCAAAGTTGCTTCAAAAAAAAAATTTTTTTTTTTTAAGACAGAGCCTCACTCGGTCACCCTAGGTAGAGTGCCGCGGAGTCATAGCAACCTTACAGCAACCTCAAATTCTTGGGCTTAAGTGATCGTCTTGCCTCAGTCTCCCAAGTCGCTGGGACTAAGGGTGCCTGCCACCAGACCCAGATAGCTTCTAAACATTCTTAAAGATCTGGATTAGTCATTTATGGAAACCCTGTTACTCTCTAAGTTAAGGAGTTTGTAATAGAAAATAGTAACTGATCTTCAACTGGGGATTGAATAAGAATATCTGAAGAGTATTAAGAATTCTTTTAAACTTATTTCATTTAATCTATCATCTCCTTTAGTTCCAATTTTGTTTAAACTACCAATGTGTTTATAAGAAGACTCATTTAAAATGTAGGCATCAAATATAGACTAATACTAAATGTTTTCCATTCCTCTAAACTAAGGCCAGGTATCATAATCTTTTAGCCCCAAATAATGTCCATGGGAATACAGCAATCATAGGACTCTGCACTGTTATATGCAGCCACCGCAATTTCCAGAGACGAGAGGAGAAACGGTGCCATATTTAGACTTAGTATAAGAACATACCTTTCTATGAGTCTGGGGAAGTATATTATTGACCTTGCACACTTTTTCCACATTTACCAGGCCTAGTGATAAAATAGAGTCTCATAATAATGATTATAAACCTGTATCTCTATCCTACACCCAGAATTGACAAAACCAAGTCTTCCCTCCAATTATTTCCTCGTGCTATTGTAGGAAACACTCAGAGAATTCCTGGAGTTTCTGTTATGTGCTAGCAAACATAGGCCTTCTATTATTCTTCCCTTTTGCCATTCCAGCTGATGCCTACCTGCACTCCAGCACTGATCTCTTCTACTTTACCTGTCTGCTGTTGTTGGATGACCTTCAGTAGACTTCAAGTCCTGGTGCAGATAGACCACTTATGAATTTTGTTATCTTGGGCAAGTTATTAAAGCTTTCTGAACCCACTTTTTATGTAAAATAGAGACAACAATGTCTACTTTGCAAGGTCATTATAAGATTTTAACAGGACAATATACAGTTGATCCTCACTATCAATGGCTCTATATTTCTCAAATCATCTACTTGCTAAAATTTATTTGTAACTCTCTAAATCAATACTTGTGACTCTTTCTTTCATAGTCATTCATAGCCATGGGCAGAATGGCAAAAAATCTGAGATGCCCAAAGCACATGCTCCTAATCGAGGTTAACTGAAGCAATGCTCTGCCTTCTTATTTCAGGTCTCATATTGTAAGCAAGGGTCTTTATTTCCTAGTCTGTTTAATGCCATGTTTTTTGCATTGTGCTTTTTTGCATTTTTTTGCTGTATAAAATGGCCCCCAAGTGTAGTGCTGAAGTGATGTCTAATGTTCTTAAGTGCCAGAAGGGTGTGATATACCTTACAGAGAAAATAGGTGTATTAGATAAGCTTCATTCGGGTATGAGTTATAGTGCTGTTGGCCATGAGTCGTGGTCATGAATCAAAGGGAGGGGAGGGGAGGGGGGAGTATGGGTGGAGGGAGGGCAATTGGTGGGATCACACCTACGGTGCATCTTGGCAGGGTACTGGGGAAACTTATTAAACGTAGAGTATCAATGTCTTTATATAGTGATCAAGAAAATGCCATGAAGGCTACCTGTAACAGTACGATCAAAACATTTCTGAATGTATATGAGTCGTGCCCTATGATTGCACCAATGTACAGAATTATTCAATAAAATTATAAAAAAAAAAAAAAGGCAGGAGTATTCGGAAAAGACTAGAACTAGAGGGAATTGAAAAGATTTTCTATGACATGCTTAGAACTTTTTACATATAGGTTTCAAGTGTCATATAAAAAAGAAGCTGGAAGGGTATGGAAGATCACGCTGGGAAACAAATAAATATTTCTAAATTAGCTCGATTGAATTTTGTTAATCTTATGCATTGTTTTAAAAAAAATCTCCAAAGTACATGGGTTAATATTTTTCTTAAAACTTATAAGAAAAATGATACATTTATAGGAGATAACTTAATTATATATACAGTTTCCATAGCAGAAAACTCTATCTGTCATTATGGAAAATCTAATTTTGTAATATAATTTACGAAATTCTACAGTGTACATTTTGTTTCATGTTTTGCCGTATTTATTTTATGCCAGAGGCAGCAGGAATACAGAAATTTGAAAACAAGTATACAAAATAAGTTCAGCTAGCAAGTGACAGAATCTTTCTTTAAAATGAATGGTTCAATGTTAACTATATGGCTGTAGTAATAAAAAGAAACCGATAAAAAAAAAGTCATGTAGAATGCAAAAAATAAAAATAATGGGCTTTGATTTTAAACACTAGAGATACTGGCTTTTTCTAGGCCTAAAGTTACAATATTGTGGCCAACCCAAATTCTTTAAGATCACTCAGAAGTGGCCTAATTATCAAAGTGGCCCAGTTACTTTGCATTCGTGATCTAGTGTTATTAGAGTATATTAAACAGCAAATGTAAATATATTCTGTCAGTGTTATTGGAATACTTTAACTGACTCTTTAAAAGACTCTAGACCCCTACATATAATACTTGAAAGGCAAAAACAAATATAAAGATTATTTAATTCCCTCCTGGGAAGATCAGAATATACTGCTATTCTTTAATCATAAAAATATTTCGATCCATGCATGGAGAACAATATAATACTCAAATGTAACATCATATCACATTTATTTCAGAGTCTGTATGTGTATTTATGTATCTCTAAATACCAATAATCTTGATTATTATAGCTTTGTAGTGAGTTTTGAAATTACGAGGTAAGAATCCCTGAACATTATTCTTTTCCAAGATTACTTAGGCTATTTTGGTCTCTTGAATTTCTATATGAGTTTCAAAATCAACTTGTCAATTTCTGCAATGAAGCTTTATAGGGATTGTGTTGACTCTATAGATCAGTTTGGGAAATATTGCAATTTAATGATGTTAAATCCTCTAGTTTGTGACCATGAGATATCTTTCCCTTTATTTACATGATTCTCAGTTTCTAACAACAGTGCTTTGTAGTTTTTGTGTATAAGTCTTACACTTCCTTTGTTGAAACTATAAATAAGTATCTTATTTTGAAATTTTCAATGCTACTGTAAATGCAGTTTTGTTTTTGAATTATTCATCACTAGGATATAAAAAATACAGTTAATTTTTGTATCAGGATTGTTTATATCACAAACTTGCTGAATTTGTTTATTAGTTTTTATAATTTTTGAAGAATTTCTTGAGATTTTTCTATATTCAAGATTGTGCTATTTGTGCATAGTTCTTTTTTTAATTTGGATGCCTTTGTTTAATTTTCTTAGCTCATTGCCTTGACTCTCATTTCATTTTTACAGTAAATAATAAATAATACTGAAATGACCCTGCTCCCCCGAATCACACCAGCTCTTGCTAGCAATGGATCCCAACCAAAATGAAAATACTAGAATAACAGATAAATAATTCAAAATGTACATTATAAGGAAGCCCAAAATGATTCAATAGGAAATAGAAAACCAACTCAAAAAAAAAAATAATAATTCAGGAAATGAATGAACATTGTACTAAAGCGATAGATACATTAAAACAAACAAAACCCAGAAATTCTGGAAACAAAAATTGAGTGAGGGAAATACAAAACACGTGGAATTTTTTTCTAAATAGACTAGAACAAGCAGAAAAATGAATTTCATAAGTTGAAGGACATATCTTTCAAATTAACCCAGTCAGTGAAACATAAAGAGAAAAGAATCAAGAGAAATCTACAAAGTCTGTGGGAAATAGGGTATTATGAAAAACACTCTAACACAGAAATCATAGGTATCCCTGAGAGAGAAGAAGAAAGAACAAACAGCTTTGAAAACTTATTTGAAGGAATACATGAGGAAAAATTCCCTGGTCTTGCTAGAGATTTAAGCATCCAGATACAAGAAACTCAGTGAATACCTGGGAGATCCATTGCAAAAGAAAAAAAAATCATTAAGGTGCACAGTCATCATACTGGCCGAAGTCAAGGTGAAATAGGAACTCCTGTGAACCATGAGGTGAAAACACCAAGTAATTTACAAAGAAAACCCCACCATACTAACAGCAGACATCTCAGCAGAAACTTTAAAGCCAGAAAGGTTGGGGGTCCTATCTGTAGTTTTATGAAGAAAAATTGACAACCAAGAATTATGTATCCTGCAAAACATTTCATAATTGAAAAAGTAATAAAGTCTTCCCAAACAAGCAAATATAAAGAGAATTTGTTACCACTATACAAAATACTCAAACAGCATTATGCACCAGTAAAAATAAATTAGTAAAAGTGAAAACTTGCCTCTCTTATGCAACAGTAAAACAAAGGAGAATACAGTGCAACTAGGAAACAATCAACAAGATAGATGACTGGACCAGTGTCTCCACTTTTCAGTGGAGATACATTTCCATGAATTGGAAAAGGTCTAAATGTTCCACTTACAAGATGTCCATTGGTAGAGTGGGTTAAAAACACAACTCCCAAAAATGAACCGTCGAAAGGGCAAATGACATGAGCAGATATTGTTCAGAAGAGAAGCAAAGAGCCAACAAACATGATAAACCACTCAACATCACTAATGATTAGGGAAATGTCAATTAAAACAGCAATGAAATACCCCCTTACTCCTCTGAGTGGCCATTATTAAGATGTCAGAACACAATAGATTCTGGCACACGTATTTCTTTTGTATTAGTTTTAGCTATTGAGTGAATATAATCCTATTTAGTTATTACTTAGACTCACAGACTTTATTTTCCACATTTATTTGCTGAATGTAAAAGCTGCCATAACTTTATTGCACATGCCATCTTCTTGTCACATGTGGTAGCCTATCTCAGAAATATATCTAGGGGCAACTGCAGAATCAATGGGCGTGTGCATTTTCAACCTCACTGAATATTACTGATTAGTCTTACAAATTGTTAAGCCAATACTTGACAGTTAATATTGCTCTGTCTCCTTACCAATACTTAGTGCTATTGAATCTTTAGGTTTTCTATGTGAAAAGAATCTAACTGCTATTATACCTTGTATTTTCCTAATTGCATTTATATCTGAATTATATCATGATTTCATACTCTGAGTTACATATTTCTCTTCTGTCTGTAACTTTTGTATTGGTTTATTTTCTTTTTGTAATGATTTAGCATAGTTCTTATGACTTTTGTAAGAATATCCTCCAAGCTCTAATTTCTCTTTTGACTTAGTTTTTTATGTTTTTGTTGGGCAGAAATTTTCATTTTACTATAGTACAGTGTGTAATTTTTTGGTTTTATTTAAAAATTACTTCCTACTTCATATCACAAATGCTAGCTTCCATATTCTCAAATATTTAAAGTTTGGCTTTATTTTTATTTTAAGGGATTGAGTCAGGTGTAATTTATTTTGGCATATAGTGGAAAAAGCCTCTAGTGTTTGTTTTCTGTACAGATAGCTAATTTTTACAACATCATTTATTGTATTGTCTTGCATTGATTTATTCTCCCATCTCTATTGCATGCCAAATAGAAAATAATGAAAAAAAGTATTCCCAATGAAAGACTAGACAATCATATCCTTATCTGTCTAGTTTTTCATTGTAAATACTTTTTTCATTATTTTCTCCTCTTGGATAATTTTGTTAAAAATTTGATGGTTTTATTTTGTTAAAAAATCAACTTTTAAAACTATAAATAAAAGGTAACTTCCTTTAATAAATAACGGATATGTTGCTATGCATTTATAACATATTATTTGTTAATATTATATTAAATATTTATAACATAGGCTTGGCGCCTATGGCTCAACAGGCTAAGGCGCCAGCCATGTACACCTGAGCTGACAGGTTCAAATCCAGCCCGGGTCCGCCAAACAACAATGACGGCTGTAACCAAAAAATGGCCGGGCGTTCTGTGGGGCACCTGTAGTCCCAGCTACTTGGGAGACAGAGGCAGGAGACTCACTTGAGCCCAGGAGTTGGAGGTTGCTCTGAGCTGTGATGCCACAGCACTCTACCCAGGGTGACAGCTTGAGGCTCTGTCTTAAAAATAAATAAAATAAATAAATAAATAAATATTTATAACATAATAAAGATAGAAATGGAGTTATTTGCATGTTTAGATTTTTTTTACTGCAAATTATTAAGGTATAGATGTGTTATACCTTGTATAATGCTTGAGGCAGGGCTTTTTGTGTGCCTGTTACCAGAATAATGTTCATTTTACCCAGCAGGTAAGCTTTTATCTTTATCTCTCCACAATCCTGCCTTCATAGTTTCCAATGACTTTTACATCTCTTTGAGCTGGGTGTACCCATCATTTAGTTCCCGCTTATTAGCGAGAACATATGATATTTGGTTTTCCAGTCCTGAGATACTTCACTTTGGATAATGGTCTGAAGTTCCATCGAAGTTGCTGCAAATGACATTATTTAACTTATTTTTGTGGCTGAGCAGTACTCCGTGGTGTGCATATATTCCACACTTTCTTTATCCATTTGTGTCTTGATGGGCACTTAGGTTGGTTCCACATGTAAACAATTATGAATTATGTTACAATAACATTTGAGTGCAGGCGTGTGTGTGTGTGTGTGTGTGTGTTTAAACAACTTTATTTCCTTTGAGTAGATATCCAGTGATGAGATTTCTGGATCCAGTGGGCAGGTTTCATTTGTTTCTTTGATAAATCTCCATACCATTTCCCATAGAAGTTGTACTAATTTGCAGTCCCACAAGGGTATGTAAGTGTTTCTTCTCAGAGCTTGAAGATAATATGTAAATGGATTTTTTAAATTTATGTTTCTTAATTGAATGGGGCTAGTGAATAGAAACGTTACAGATTTCTGCTTAAAGATGTTGTATCAAGTAACATTGCTAAACTACCTTATTTATTGTAAAGTTTGTTCCCTTCCCATCATATCATATGCTCATAATAGTAATTTTGTTTCTTCGATTTGTTTTTATGGTCGTCCTTTCCCTTATATTTTAGATAAAGTCCTTATTACATTGTTCAAATGAAGACATAGTATGAATATGATATCTAATGTCTAATTTTAAGGAGATGCTTCTATACTACTATCAGCTCACATCTAATATTTGTTATAAATGTATGGTGAGATGTCTATTATTCATTAAAAGAAATTACCTTTGATTTGTAGTTTCAAAGGTTGGTTCTTTAACAAAACCAATAAAACCATCAAACTTTTGACCAAATTATCTAAGAGAATAAAATAATGAAAAAAAATTCACAATGAAAAACTAGACAGAAATAAAGACCAAGTAGGAAAATTATAAAATAAACATCTATGTGCTAATGTATTTAGAGTGTAGTAAAGTATTTTTATAACAGAAGATACACTACCAAAATTTACTCAAACAAGTTGAAAACCTATATGTATGGGCGGAAAATGAGATTAAAGAAAACAACTTAAATAGACCTATCACTGTTGAAGACATTGAATCATACTTTACGGTTTTTAAAAAACATACACTCTTTGTGTATGTTACACAAACTACTCCTTAGAAGATGAGAAGGAAGCTTCCCAAAGTATTATGTGAAACTGCAGATTCCTGATACCAAATGGGGCAAGGAGAGCACAAGAAAATAGTGATGGGGAATTTCACTTGTGAACATTGATGTAGAAGTCTTTCAGTAGAATATAGGTACATGGAATCCAACGAAGTTTACGTATGTTTACTAATACAGGAGAATTTATTGAAGGACTACATAAAATGTTTTAATTTTTAAAAAATAGACTACCATTAATCACCAAGTTAGGAAATTAAAGCTAAAGAATGTTGATATCTTGATGATGGTGGTGCAAATGGGTAAAATCATTTTGGAAAATTGTCCTTTATCTTTGACATTAATCATTCATACCCTCTTCTACTAAAAACCACCCTCACTAAGAGAAACATTATTAATTAAAAATTTTAAGCATCTTTGCCAAGATACAAGGATAAGAACATTCATCACACAGATTTCAAAATCCAAATACTGGAAACAGTCAAATACTAATGACAAGACTAAGGAGAAACATATTGTTATATATGAACACAGAGTATTATAGGTTCCCCTTTCTCTACATCCTCTCCTGCATTTATTATTGCCCATCATTTTGATAAAAACCATTTGAACTAGAGTGAGAAGATATCTCATTGTAGTTTTGATTAATATTTCTCTGTTTTTGTATGATGTTGAACATTTTTGCATGTACTTCCTGGCCACTTGTATGCCTTCTTTAGAGAAATATTCATTCAGATTTTTTGCTGATTTGTAATTGAGTTATTTGATTATTTTCCTTTTGATTTATTGGAGCTCATTATATATTCTAGCTATTCTTCCTTGTCAGATGAATGTTTTGCAGATATTTTCCTCATTCCGTGGGTTATCGCTTTACTGTGTTAATTATTTCCTTTGCTGTGCAAACGATTTGAGCTTCATGAGATCTCATTTGTCCGATTTTGCTTTGGTTGCCTGTGGTTTTGGGGCACTAATCAAATCATTGCCCAGACCAAATGTACTAAAGTATTTTCCCAAAGTTTTATTTTATTTGTTTCATACTTTTAGGTCATATTTAAGATAATATTAAGGTCTTATGTTTAAGATAAGATACGATTAAGATATATTTAAAATATTAAATCCATTTTGATTTTATTTTTTGTACATCGTGAAAGGATCTAGTTTCATTCTTCCGCATATAGATATCTAGTTTTCCCAGCACCATTTATTGAAAAGACTGTTCTTGCCCTAATGTATGTTCCTGACGCCTTCATGAAAATAAGTTCATTACAGATACGTAGATTCACTTCTGAGTTCTGTATTCTTCTTCCATTTATCTGGTGTCTGTTTTTATGCCAGTACCATGCTCTTTTGGTTACTACAGCTGTATGGTATAAATTGATGTCAGGTGATGTGATTGCTCCAGTATCTCTATTTACTCTTTAAGGCTAATAATTCTTAGATTTCCCCTTTGAAGGATATTTTCAAGATCTGGGAAGCATGCTTCATTCTTGTTTATTCTTTCTCCTTTTTGCTATTTTCGAATAGCTTGTTTCAGGCTCACTAATTTTTTCTTCTGCATGATCAATTCTGCTGTTGAGAGATTCTGATACATTTGTCATTTTATCAATTGAATTCTTCAGCTCCAGAATTTCTACTTGGCTTCTAAATTCCTTCACATCGAGCTTCTTGAGAACAGCTATTTTGCATTATTTATCTAAGAGATCACACATATCCATCAGTCTGGGATTTGTCACTGGTGCCTTACTTAGTTTGTTGAGGTCCTCTTTTCCTAGATGTTCTTGATGTTTGTGGATATTCATCAATGTTTCAGCATTGAAGAGTTAGGCATTTATTCTGATCTTTACAGTCTGGGGTTGTTCGAATCCATCCTTCTTGTGAAGACTTTCCAAATATTTAAAGGGAATTGAGTGATCGGATCTAAGTTCGGTCACTATAGTTGTACCAGCACTTTAGTCTCCCAAGCGCAGTAACTCTGTAAGTCTTGCAGACTCTGGATGGTACTACCTTGGTGGGCTTGGATAAGATATAGGAGAATTTCCTGGACTACCAGGCAAAGTCACTGACTCTTTTTCCTCATTTTCTGTGTTGGGTCACTGGAATTGAGGGATAAGTGATGTGAACAGTTTCCTTGTGGCCATGTAACCATAACTGGAACTCTGCCAGTTCACCTGTGAATCCAGCCCATTACCCAAAACCCTACTATGACCTCTGCATGGCTACCTCTGATATTTACTCAGGGTTCAAGGGCTCTTCAGCAAGGGGTGAATCCTGCCAAGATTGGGTTCTTCCCCTTAGAGCAGCGGGTTCCCTTCTGGTGCAGGGTAGATCCAGCATTGTCATCCAGAAACTAAGGTTTGAACTCAGGGGCCCGAGGAATCTTCTTGGTACTTTATTTTATTTGTTCCTGAGCTAGCACCCAAGTTGCAAGACAAAGTCCTTTTTATTCTTCCCTTGCCTTTCCCCAACCTGAAGAAGACTGTCCCTGTAATGCACTGACTGGAGTTTGGTTAGGGGTGATACAAGTACTTGCTTGGTTGCAGCTACTGTGTTTAACTGTGTCACATGCACCCCAAGTCCAGTAGTTCCTAGCCAGTCCAGTCAAAGGAGTTGCCAAAGGATTGCAGTCTCTGTGGCCTTATTGCCTTATGAATTTATTCTGGACCTCAGGCCACTTTCTTCAGTTAGTGGTGGAGCTAACCAGCACTCAGGTTTCTACGCCTGGGGCAGAGGATTCCACACTGGCAATGCTAGTCTAAATGCTCCCTCTATGGTGCTGGCAGAATTCCTCCCTGTGCTGTGTCCCTCTGTGACGCAGTTTCCCTGAGTTCCAATGCAAAGTCTCACAATCACTTTGCTCTCCCTGTCATAAACATATATTTTCTCTCCTCCCGGTGCACTGTTGCATCACAGCTAAGAGATTGGAGAAGGGTGGCATAGGCAACACAAGACTGTCTTTCCTGCCCTCTTGGCATAATGTTAAAACCAGGTCCTTTCTTTACTCACCTGATTCTTGGTTCTTCTGAAGATGTTTTCTTACATGGAACGGTGTTGAATCTGGTGTTCTTGTGGGAGAATGGTCGCTGGGGGGTTCTATTCAGCCATCTTACTCCTCCTCTTTCCTGGTATTATTTTAAATTATTGTTTACACCTTTAAAAATACAACATATTAGTTACTGTGACATGAAGGTTTCAAAAAGAATGTGTTATTTCAAAATTATTCTTTATAATTTACTTATCAGTTTCTCCAGCAACAGTGACATTTCTTGTTCCTGAAGTATAATGTCAACATTGCGGTTTATGTCACTTCTGTACTCTACAAAAGAGTTGGAAGCATTGCATCCTAACACAAGGCCATGTTTTTCAGAATATAGAATATCAGCATGATAGTAAATTACACATATGACCTCTGTTCTGAGGCGCCTCCCTTTAAGGAGCTTTGAGAAGTTGTTTTTCTTGGCCCTTTAGTGATTCTGTTTAACATACAGGTGTCAAAACTGATGATTCCTAAACTAATATATATTTTAGCATTTCTTAAAATGTACCTATAATTGGAAAAAACATGTCAAAATAGCCTCTTTAGCTACAAGGCTTCAGATACAAACTTGTGAGTTATTTATGAAGATGAATAGTTCTTTTTTTTTTAAGTTTCTGTTTTTTAATGCTTCCTTGCTGAGTGGTTCTATTGTAAAATACTTTTCTGATATTATACTTCTAGTGTCATTCTGTGTAATGATTTTTTACAAGATTCATTTTTTGTTTAAATCAGCATTTGAATTTCACTTTAAAAATAATTTGAATATCTAAGTACTTAACAATATCAAAGAAAAAGGAATTATATATCTACTTTCCTTTTCCACCATCTCTGTTTTTTTCAAGTTGTTTTTCAAATGTCGGTGGCTTTGAACCTGAAGCCCCGCCATCATTTACCAAAGACAGATCAAAAATGTTCAACAGATGGAGGTGTCTTAGGTCATTATTTATTTAAATCTTCAACTGAGTCTTCAGAGAAGTAAACTATAACTTGAGAAGTTTTTGAAATCTTGAATATGTATGCCAAAAAAAGTTAAGTTTAATGTATGGAGCTTGTTTCAAGTGATTTATTAATACCATACCTAATTCAAGACAGTGCTTTATGAGCTAGTTTACAGTAATAAAAAATGCAGTGCATGAATAGTTTTAGAGTTAAATAATGTGATTTTAAAAAAATGAGGTTATTTAGCCCTGATTACACAAAGATATTAGCCCTTATGTAATGTCTGGGGGAACTATGTACGCAAAAGTCCCTAAACATAGTGCTGTTTCTCAAAAGAAGGAAAGTATGAGTATCTTACTTTTCTCATGAAGTCAAGAACAAAATATTTTTTATATACCATATATTCAAGCCAGAACTTTGTAACTGGTAGCCGTATACCTTTTGGGGGGTGCTTCTTTATAGAAATAGATGAGAGTGAAGTTTCAAGTATACAACAGCTGCTGCTTCTGCTGAGAACAAAAGAAATGGACATGAGCATGAATAACAGCAGAACACAGGTGAAATATGCTCACATATATACTCAATAGATAAATAGAAAGAGATGAAACATTGGTTTTATGGGTCATCAGTGAGAAAATCCACAACCATGGCTTTTAATGAAGCTGTCAAGACTGTAATTGTAGTTTGTGGTAACTGAAGGGCTGAGGAACTAGTCAGCTCTCCAAGACCCCCTGGCGCCTGGTTGTCCTTCTTATACAAATAGAACCCTGGCAGTGTCACTGACCATGCTGGCCACACATTTGAATGGAACAGTTTGTAGCCCTTTTATCCATCCTAGATGTATATTCTGTCCTTTGGACAAAAGATTTCTTTTTAAAAAAAAAGTCACCCCTTGGGGCAGTACATTCTGTGTCAATGGCTCTTAACCCCCTAATCGGCAGGCAGTTCTGGTCCGCAGAGCCCCCCCTTTCCTCTCCCCTCCACCCTCTCCAGAACTCGGTGCTGATGGGCTGTTTTTCTACTGTTTGCATTTTCTCAAAGCGATATGAAGTATTTACTTCATGCCTGATTCTTCAGAGGCCATGACCTTTTTCACTTTCTTCAGTAAGGTGGGGTAGGGATAATGTTATGACTACGTTTCTTTTCATTGTTATTTTTGTTTTAGCCTAAAAATTAATCACCATAAAACACGCACATATCCAGTTAAAAATGAAAGTCTAAAACTAAAGCTCGGGTGATCTGATGAAACAATTCACAAAGGGTGGGAATGGCTAAGTTTTATATCTGTATCCTCCAGCAAATACAAGTGCCCACAAATGCATCATGTGTTCTTTCAAATCCTCTAACTTTCTTTCTTATTTTTTTATTCCCTTGCTTATTTTTTAATTTTATATTTCTTTGCTTTTTTGTTGTTGTTGAGGCAGAGTCCCACCCTGTGCCCTGAGCAGAGTGCAATGGCATCATAGCTCACTGCAATCTCAGACTTGGGCTGTGGGCTTCCTGCTACCTCAGCCAACCAGAGCCGCTGGGATTACAGGCGCTTACCGTGGCTCCCAGCTGGGTTTTTCCATGTTTTTAGAAGTTGGGGGGGGGGTCTCACTCTTGCTCAGGCAAGTCTCGAACTCCTGAGGTCAAGCAATTCTCTCTCCTTAGCCTCCCATAGTGCTGGGATTACAAACATGAGCCACTGCTTCAGGCAACTGCCGTGACTTTCAAGGCCTTCAGTATTTAGAATAGGCGATGTGATTTTGATTTGGTGTTGCAGTTTACTGTATTCTGTGGATGTTTTATTTTTGGTTCTCGTGATTTTTATGTCCTTGTCACAGAACAGCAATATTTCTGTAGTTATATGTATTGATGAACAGGATGACACATGCCTGTGTTCTGTTTGTAAGCCAGTTTCTAAAATAGGTAATAGTCATACGAGATGAAGCACTTTTGATAAAATTATATTTAGTAAAGTTAATTGTCAAATATGTATTGAAACGCCTTTTTCATGTGAAAACAATCAACCCAACTGGGACTAGTGATGTGCATGAAGATTGACCCCCAGTTCACTGATTCTTTAGCTGCAGAAAGATGATGACACCAGGCTTACCCAGGGAACCCTCTAACTGTGCCGTCAAAAAGGACTCAATAACTGTGTCAGTTCCCACTTAAAAGTTATGTAATTATTTTCTAAATTACATGCCAGTCATTTACTGATAATTTTCTTTCTTTTCTACTTCACTTATGCTTTGGCACTGCTGTAATTAAATTATCTGAATAATCTTTATTGGATATCATTATGCTCTTTGATCAAAGATGTGTACTAAATCTCCATTAACCTATTAATGATGACCCTATCAATTATAGACTAATTCAATTAGAAACCACCCAGAATTTTTTATTCATGAAATAAGTCAAAGTTCTCAAACTAATCAAAATCAGGCTTGAAAGGCCAATTAAAGAAGATATGTTAATTCTGCTCTCCCAAGGTGATCTTATTTTTGATGAACTCAGCAGAAAGTCACTTTGAATAACTCACTAAGGAAAGTCTGGGCTTTTTTTTCTAAAAGTTTTCAAAGTTTTATCTTTTCTTCAAACATGTTTTATTTTTTCTGACATAGGTCTTAAAAACCTTGCGTAATAGCTAACCTGTTAACTTGATGTCCATTTCAGATACTTATAATTATTTTAGAATCATTTCTGAGAAACAATTTCAAAGTAAAATGTATCTAGCATATTACAGAGATCCTATTTATGAAAAGGACATAAATTCAAGTTATTTCCTTTTATATATCATAATTTAAGTAAATCAATATAAGAGTGAATCATTATATTACTATTTTAATCTATTATGTATATAGTATTATAATCAGTTAGAGTCAAACATTATAATACTATTTTATTAACTCTAAATGTGTTTATTAATAAAATGTAAAATCTTAGCCATGTTTATATTCTAAACTTCTTTGAGATTTAATGAGAAGTTCTCTCAAGATGAACTTTTATTTAGAGCTATTTTTACAGATGGAGTTTTAGTGAAGCCTGATTGAGTTAGTTCTCAAACACTTTCCTGAGAACTACATTTGGAAGTTTCCTCAGAAACTGGTGGAACTGATGTGATTTTAAGGGTTCCCATATTTTGGTTATTAGTAAATCACATACACCATTTAAACTTACTCAGCATCTGAGTCATGATCACTGCAGCTTTTGTTCCAGTCCCATTACCCCTGAAGTATTCACACAAATACACCTATATGTGCATTGGGACCCCTACAGGGACTTTCTGAGCTATGGGCAGAGTTTCCTGTGACTACCGTAGGAGAACATGGCATCACAGCAGGGGTCGTCAAGGCCTGAGGCCCAGTGGTCATTCTAATATTACACAGCCAAAAACCTCTTGCGGTGGCCAGTGCTTTACATTCCAATGTCCCATCGTACTCATTTGCATAACAGGCATAATTCTCAGTAAGACAGATCTGGTAAAGGTGAATAGAACACAGATTAGGTATGTTAGCCCATTCTTCTGAAAATATGAAATTAATGAGTCAGTACATATTTGCTGAAACACTCCATGTATGCCTGGTACATGGTGAACAACACCGACCAACTTGCTTTCCCTGTGATTTTATATTCTGCAAGAGAAGACTGACAATAATGCGATAATAAGTAAGGTGTAGAACAGAGAAGTAAACAACGAGCAGAATGGGTGTTTATTCATTAAAAATCTCCATTAAATGAGAAATAAAAGTGGGCTTCAGACTTTGTGTTCTCAAGAAAATGAATCAGCTTTGTTATATTCAGAGAAGAATAAAAAGAGTAGAGAAGGCTTACCCTTCAGATCAGCTAAACTTTACTGCCAATGTCTCCTGGGCATTGGTATGGAGGCCAGAAATGAAAGTCCAAACGAGCATTCTTGCAGCTGCCTGGTAGACAGTGAGGGGAGAAGGAAAGTCTACATGACCAAGGCATAAAAACACCAAGACTGTTGTCTCCCTGGTCAGATTAAGGAGCATTAAATAAGAGATCATGTGGGGACTAATTCATAAAGATAAAGAAATCAGGATTTTTCTAAAAGAAGAAAAACTATAAAAGTAAAAATTTGTGTATAGAAAAATCAGATTTTTAGAGTACATACATAAATATTTCTCTCCACAAAGTAATAGAGGAGGAATAGAGAAGGTGGGATGAATTCTGAGATAATGAGAGAGCTGCTCCTTTCAATTTTCTTGAAATAATATGTTAAAAATTAATTCACAATCTGTCAAAATTACATAACCAATGGTAGGATGTATAATGCTGAGGACAAAAATGAAGAAACTCTCTGAGAACACAGAGGAGAATATTAAATAAATGAAAATGAAGAGTGAGAAAATACTGCAAATAAGAAAACTCAAATGTAGGCTCAGCAGCTAGGGCGTCAGCCACAAACATCAGAGCTGGTGGGTTTGAATCCAGCCCAGGCCTGCCAAACAAGAATGACAATTGCAATGAAAAATAGCCAGATGTTGTTGTGGGAGCCTATAGTCCCAGCTACTCGGGAGGCTGAGGCAAGTGAATTGCTTAAACCTAGGAGTATGAGGTTGCTGTGAGCTGTTATGCCACAGCACTCTATCAAGGGCAACATAGTGACACTCTGTCTCAAAAAAAAAAAAGAAAACTCAAATGCAAAGAGTCAAGTTTGGGGCAAAGTGCTTCTAGAATGCAACACCTAAAGAAGTGGAAGCAATATTTTAAAATATAAGACAAGAAAACATTTTGGGCACACCTTCTTCTCCCAGAAAGGAATCTGCAGTTTTCATGAATTAACTTTATTGTACTCCAAAGCAATAAAAGAAAACCTCAACAAGATATATTCTGTGGGCATGGTGGCTCATGCCTGTAATACCAGCACTTGGGAGGCCGAGGGGGGTGTATTGACTGAGCTCAGGAGTTCGAGACCAGCCTGAGCTAAAGCGAGACTCTATCTCTACAAATAGCCAGGTGAGACTCCATCTCTACAAATACGTGTTGTGGAGGGCTCCTGTAGCCCCAGCTATGTGGGAGGTTGAGGCAAGAAGATGGCTTGAGCACAAGAGTTTGAGGTGACTGTGATCTACGACACTACAGCACTCTATCGAGAGTGACAAAGTGAGACCCTGTCTCAAGAAAAAAAAGGATATATTCTGCTAGATGATAATGATTGATATTAATTCAAAGAGTAAGGAACTTTGTAATAATAAGCCAGGATGGGGGGAGGGGAACAAAGAAGAAATAGATTGTTCAACACAGTGTTGAAAAAGGTACATTCTCATAAAAGGTGTAGTATGATCCCATGTTGTGTCATATATACACTTAAAACCAAGATGGCTCAGAAAAAATTAAAAAAAAAATGAAAGGAAAATTCAGAGAAAAACTGTAGGAGAACTGGTCTCATTAAGTAGGTCTTTTTTAGCTACAAAAATAGGCAATTGAAAAGAGAGTGGAGGGAGGAGCCAAGATAATGGCCGAGTAACAGCTTCCTTGCAACTGGGCTCGGTGAGACTGGGGAGAGAAGACTTCAGGCATCTCTGGCTGGCGAGATCTGCCCAGAAACATCCCTTTGGGGACACAGGGAGACAGCAAGAGACTCCTGGACCCCCTGAGGAAGGCAAAAGTAGTGGAGATCTGGCAAGTGGTTGTGTGTGTTCGTTCGGTCTAATCCTGCCAGCAGCTGTGACTACAGCAGCAGTGAGATTGCAAACTGGAAAGACCTTACCTGTGAGCTGTTTGGGTTTCTTTTGGACCTGGCACTCAGTTGAACTGCCTTGAGAGAACTGGGGCAAGAGTGCGGAGGTATTTGAGTGTTGTCTGGAGCTCCAGACTGAGCCACCAAGCCAGAAAGAGCTTCCAGTGTTTGGTTGTGGGCTGTATGGAGCCATCGTAGGAGAACTGCCCCGGCAAGCTCCACCCTCAGGGTCACAGAACAGCCATCGGGTGGGAGCGAGTAATCTAGTGATTGAGCAGCCTAAAGGCGGGGACTGAGATGCCTTGCAGCCTTAGCCCTCGGGGCATTGGGTGAGCCCAGTTTCAGCACACTGGGTAAGTGAATAGCCACTTAAGGAGTGATCCCAGCCACAAGCACATTCCTGGGAAAGCTTCTGCTTA